>JBBPCW010000006.1:17567494-17581155 GCA_037974425.1 Phenacogrammus interruptus
GAAAGCAAAGCAACTTATAAGAGCTGCACACTTATGGGAACTCCTGCTGCAGAGTTGGGAAGAAATTTCTGCCGAATTAATTTCAATACAAAAAAACAGAAAACATGGGGTGTTCTAAAACGTTTGACCGGTAGTGTATATATGTGTGGTTGTGTGTGTATGACTGTGTGTGTGTATGTGCACATGTGTGAGTGTGAAGCAACTCCATATTAAAGTCTGAGTGTAACGTTATTAAAGTCCTTGTTGGCATAGTGGTCAGACGTATGGTTTATATTCTGAAACTTTAAACAAAAACTCAGAAGGGTGACTTTTTGTGTTCTGTCATTAGATATTAATCACAATCAATGTCACACACACTACATGTAACAGAATTTGACCATGAACACTTACCAATGGTCTCACATTGCCTGTGTGCACATAGGAGAGCCATCAGTGAGCACAAGGAGGTCTGAGGCTTGTCTCTCAGTTGGTTCAGTTCCCTGATGGCCTCTTGAGTGTGTCCTTTAATTAAAAAAAAAACTATCAGCAATCTGCAACCACTATTACTCCCAAGATTTTGTCCTGAAGTTACCTTCATTCAGATCTCCAAAGGCTTTGAAGAACAGGAGAACAGGGTCATTATGGTAGGTTTTCAGAAAGCTCACAGCACTGTTTACAGCCTGTCTGTAGAACCTTTCTCGGAGGAAATATATTATAGAAGCCTGAAAGTACAAAATATAATCATAATTGTCATCAGTTGAGATTTAATTATGCATAACTATCATCTCAACTCCCTTCTTAACTGTCTTATCTAGGCAGGGTACTGAAGAAGCTACAACAAACTAGCATAAACGTAAAGTTAGTCAATAATTCAACTGTCAGAGCTCAAATACTACTTAAACTTACTAAACACGTCGGGTGTGTTTCTGCCATGGTTTCCTCGAGTTTGGTGGATGGAGAGAGCGAGTTTAACTCGTAAACAGACGGACAGTAAGTGTGGAAATCTTATCAGTTACACCACAGATTTAGAGCAGTGAAACTCCAGCGTCTTTGGTTGCTACGCAACACCTGACAACGCCTGAACAACGCCTGGACAAAAGTATTGGGACGCCTGATCATCCAACATTATCTTTAGGAAGCTTGCTTTGTGCACCGGGGTACAGTCATGTTGGGACAGAAAAGGGCCCTAAACTGTGTCCACAAAGTTGGAAGCATGCTGTTGGTATGCTATAGCATTAAGACTGCCCTTCACTGCATGTAAGGGTGCATGTGATTGTAATAATTAAGAAGTGTTTCCTAATACCTTTAACCTTACAGTGTACCTCACTAATCATCCAGAGCTGGGCAGATAAAGATAAACTGGCGTGAATCAATCATTTTAAGTAGAAACAGTAGTATTTTACAGACATGACAATGGAACAAAATGTGTTGTTTGCTAGGTTGGACACCTACTTGTAAAAGGATCTTCTTTATTTTTACTATTTTCCACAATAATAATAATAAGAATAGTGAAGACATCAAAACTGAAATAATACACATGAAATTATGAGGTGACCCAAAAAGTGTTGAAAAGAATATAAAGGTCTTCTGTTTAAGAAAATTTAACTGGAAGTAATCCAATTAAATGTCCAACCATTCAACTGGAAACATACTGTGATCTCTTAGGGTAATGGAACAAAAAGCATAAACATCTGCTTGTTTATTTATTTTATTTTTTATCTCAGACTAAAAACATAGAATACATTTCTATACCACTGTGCAAACCTCAGTTATGATTGACAGTCTGCAAAGCATAATTCTTTTTGCATAAATAAAAAAATGAACTGAGTTTTGCAATCCAGTGATATCCCTTATTGATTATTGATCTTTTTTTGGCTCCAAAATCCCATTTTCTGGCCTCTTGTGTGTGGGTAGGCTGTTAGCAGCAACTTTAGTAGAACTGAAACCACAACCTCTACTGAGCCTTCACAGACACTAATCACTCAACTCCAGGACAGATTTCATCCATGCAACCCCTTCTGTCTTATTAGTCATTTTTAACATGAAAGCACCTTTTGTTGAAGATAACAATTACTTAAAAAAGTAAATAAAAACATCAAGGGAACAACTTAGGTAAAATCAGCCTACAAAATAATTACAATCTATGTACAAGATGGTGGCATTAATGAATACAGCACAGAATTAGTGAGAGATACATTTTGGGGGTGGGGGGGGGCAAGTTTCACCAAAACCTCAATGCATCTGCGTACTTCCAAACCAAAGGACATGGGAGTCAGCAAAAGCAG
This sequence comes from Phenacogrammus interruptus, assembly GCA_037974425.1. NCBI lineage: Eukaryota > Metazoa > Chordata > Actinopteri > Characiformes > Alestidae > Phenacogrammus > Phenacogrammus interruptus. The sequence goes on from JBBPCW010000006.1 coordinate 17,569,759, forward strand.
AACTGCTTTACATTCAACATAATATTGAATCGTTTTAACCAGGCCATGATTGTTATTCATTCATTTTGATTCACCTCCTTTTTCTCCCTACATGCTACAAGAAGGATTCAGATGTCACTGTTAACAAACGTCTCTGGAATGTTCAATGGGGAGCAAAAATATGTAAAGTATGTCACATCCCAAAACTCTTTTCTCCAAAATGGTGTGTACCAAGACAAACACTGTGCACAAAAAGTCAATAAAAATCTTAATTACACATGAAACAATGGCATGTTAAATAATAAGCACAAGCCTCCAAAAAAACAAATAAAAAAACAAACAACAAAAAAACACCACCCTTTCTGTTCTTTCAGGTCAGTTGGTCATTCACAGCAGATACTTTTCTCCACAGTTCTCCTGTTCCTAGTCACCATCCCACAGTCAGATCCAAACCTGTTCCAAGGCTCTATGTTGAGGAGATTTATGGACAGTGGAGACCTAGTGGGTTCAGAGGAATCTGTGGTGCAGCTGTGTGTTTGTGTGTTAGAATCCACAACACATTACACACAGAACCACTGGGTGCATGAGTCTGGAGGTCCATGATGGTGATTGCAATGGGAAATGTGGACAGGTGTGTGTAGGGGCTGCGCTCGTTTCCTCACGTGGATTTCTGCCTGTAGTGAAGTGTTAGGTCACCACCACTCTTCCAAATGAAATGCTTTACTGTTCGCAGGTCCATGTTGGGATCCAGAACCTTTCAGAAGGAAAAAATCCACATCACAGCAAGTATTCTAAAAATTCTAGATAACATTATCAGAGAATACATTTATTTTTGAGGTATGCCTTTCACACAAAGTTTAGTTTAACTCCATTTGTTTTTTATTTATAGGTTAGAAATAAAATCACAAATATTCAACTTGGATTTCTGATTGTTTAATGCCACCTATGAAAATAATGTTTCTGTTACTAGTAATCCTCATTGCTATCAATTTTTGAAGCATTGCTATTTTGTGACAGGACTCACACAAGTCATGCAGGAAAAATTGTCTTTGGACCATTTTGCACTTTTCTGAAGGCAGCGCTACACTGTACAACTTTAGAAGTCCTGATTTCTGGTGACACCTTATACTGCATGTTTGATGTTCCATCATGTACAGCCTAAGGCTATCGTTGATATGGTCACGGTACGAAAAACTCAGTCAAGACGGTCAGTCTGAGTTTTTCGTAGTTATATTATAGAATTTCCAATCAATTTAATTAGCAAAACCTAGGAAAATCTGACAATGAACAAGGGTAGGTAAGGATAATATAACTAATAAATATAACTCGTTCATATATAGCACAGTGTATATCATACAAAATATTTTTAAAGAGCATTATTGCAGAGTTTTTATTTGACTTTCTTTTTAGACTTTATATGTGATTTTTTTGTTCTCTGTGCAGTTGTAACCTAATTTCCTCTGGGATCAATATTTTCTTATTAATACTGTTCAGTGGAAAATAAAGCTAGCATATACAAACTTTGTTAACACACAAAATGCTTATGCTTATTTACTTCCACCTGCGTAGGGACAGTGCTTGTGTTTCACACTGCATGTTAAACAGCCACTAAAGCTGAGATTCTGGCTTGAAAATGGGCTTAAATTGCAGAGTGCAAGCTTGGCTTAAGACCAAGTCTACACCTAACATACACCTAAAAGAGGAAATACAATCTGGACTTAAGCTAGGTTTAGGTTTTTCACATTGGACCTCATGTTGTGACAATGATAACGGGTCTTACTTGGTCCTGACAGAGCAGCTCGATTTTTTCCTCTGCCAGTACAGCCATGTCCTCCTCCTCCTTCTGCTCGCTCGGTTTCTCTCCGGCCGAGCCACCTGTCTGGGACTCACTGTCCAAATTTATGATTTTCTCATAAACATGTTCCATCACCTTTCTCACCTGAAGCATGTCACTTGCTGACAGACGGTCCCTAAACACAAACAAACAAAAAAAAACATACCAAGACACAGTTAAAGCATGCATGAGAATGTCAAGCAATGTAAAAGAGAAGATTGACTGCTCCCTACAGCACAGATTTACAGACATGACTCTCAGCTGCACCGCACACTTGCTTTCTATACGACACTAGTTAGGCTTTTGTTTGAGTGACTGAACTAAGATGATCCTCCTTCTAGAGTTTTAGTGCAAAGTATGTAGAATATGACTTCGTACCGCAAGGCCCATGTGGATGTTGTAATTGTATATCACATATTAAAACTGACAATGAGACCGAACCTACTTCTTTAATGTCTTGGCACCAGATGAAGAGTGAGGCTGGAGGTAGAATGGGATTTTGTTAAACTTGGGCATATTTTTCTGTATAAAAAAACAGAAAACAACAGTTTATTAAAACAGTTATTTTTCTCATTCTTTATTTGTATGCTTTTAAGGAAATGTAATAAAACTAAAATAAATGACACCTGTTTACTGAAAGAAAGGGTTTAATAGCAACAGCTAGTTGAAAATATAAAGGGGCAATTATGCGTTCACACAGTTGATTTTTCCCCCTCAACATTTTATATTAGAAATCAGTCCTTCTTCACAGCTCTGTAGGTGCTACAGCTAACTGCAAAACTCAGATGTCTCATACAATTGACATTAATTAACTTTCAGTGTGAAAACTGACTCATGTATAGTTGGTCAAATGACATTAAGACTCGAAACAGAATTGTTCTGCTTGGTACTGAACACTCACATCCACTGTGATGTCAATCACCCACTGTGGAACTGTCTCATTGAGAAGCATAGACTCTGTCTCGCCTCCAGAGTCTCGACAAAGTAACCTGCACACATATGATGTAGGCACGGATTAAAGCAAGAAAAATCATTCGAGTGATTTTATTATTTTTTTTAAACCAAATGCTACGTGTCGTGGGCCCATACCTCGGCTATGCATCAAATTTTCAATACTGTGTTGTCCATTATCCCCTAAGCCCCTAGTTGCATTACATTTACATAATTGTAACAATGTTGGCCTTGTGGATAGCTTCTAAATGGAGGCGTGATAGCACTTTTTTGCCACTGTTTCCAGACTCTTTTTTTATGGCTAACCACACACGTGCCATTTTCATCAATCGATATTCTCCACTGTTTTCAGACCTTTTTTAGCAGCTATTAGCGAATGAGATACTTCATGACACCACTCCACAGCCGTCAAAGTTTAGTGCGCTCATTTGACTGGAAACCCGTCATACCAACAGAAAACGTTAATCCATGTGTAGGCACATAATATTGCTTCTGGCATGAAAACATAATGCGCACAAAACCGACAACTGTTAGTCAGGTACAACGCGAAAACACAAACAAGATACACACCTGAACAGCGTCCTTCCACCTGCTTCTCCAAAGATAACAGGAGTGTGTGGTGGCACTTGGAAATAACCATTACCTTTCTGTATCCTGCTCTCATGTTCCCCATTCACTGAAGCAAACACACATTTCATGTTATCACATTAGTAAGAGGCAGGGCAAGCAAAAGAAGCCTCAACAGTAATAACCTTTCTTACCATGGTTCAGTTCTGTCTCCTCATCCATGGGGCTACTGTGTGTTCGAGGCCAGTACTCCAGCAGAGCTTGTAGCAGTAGCCCACCGAGATTCACTACAATAACACAGTAAGAGTAAACTGATATGAGATCAATACAAATCCTTTAGCCAGCCCCATCAAAAGTCTTACTTAGATAGGATCAGCCCTACTGTTTACTCTTTTTGACCCTTGAATTGATGAAACATGTGAAATGTTTTGAAATGGCTGCTACTATTATTTATAACTCCATTTTACATTCTCATACAAGGAGGAGTCAGGAGTCATAGGTCATGGTCAGCAATTCCGAGCCACATATGCATCTCAAGGGGGTTCTTTGGCTCGGAACACAAACAGATAAACGGGTGGATGGTGACTAATGACAAATATACACATGTCTGACATCAGTACATCTCAAATTACTGTTCACAGATGTTACTGCACTCACACTTTGGGTCTGATCCATCAGGGCTGGTGAATCCAGCATCCTTGGCTGAAACCCAAGCAGCAAAGCAGTCACTCTCGTCAAGCGTAATCGTCAGCATCTGTGAACCAAAGGAGACGCTTAAGTGATCAAATGAAAGGAGAAGCATGGAGAACATTTAATAAAGTTTAAAATAATTTTGAACAGATATACAGACTCAAAAAACACATTTGCTTAAAATGGTATCAGCATTACTGAATAGATATGATATCTGACTGATTTGATTCACCCCTGTTTTGAGATCCACGGAGAACCAGTTAGGCACATAAACCATTTTAAACCGTTTCTTGATTTCCTCATCAAACTCCATCTTGCCCAAATCTTCTACTTTACATGCCTGAACAAAGAGTCTTGATGAGTAAACATGGCACTTGATGGATGCAATAGTGACGGGTTAAAAAAGGGAGGATGTCCACACCTTGAGCACATCCCAGTATGCTATGTTGTTGTTGGTGTCTTTGGTGAGTATGTGTCTCTTGTCATTCAGAATGTGGCACTGAATTATACTGGCTCCACCTAAAGAACACAAAGGGATTAAAAGTGCACTCTGCACAACAATTGCAAGCAAAGGGAAACTGTAACCATTTTCATAAGTAAAATTGTAGACTGCGTTACAGTTCAAAATAGTGCTATCCAATCGATTTTTGCCAATTGTTATTCATCATACCATTACTTGGTATACTTTGAGGATTTCTTGAGGATTCTTTACATTTTTCCAGAATTTATTGTTTGCTGGTTCGATCATAAAATCAACTGAAATTACAATTACAGGTCTGTTTCATTTTAAAGTTGAATACCATGTCTTTAATATGAAAATATTAAGGGACAGAAATCAACTCAGTTGTATGTCCAGAAGAAAAAGGAAAATGAGAATTGTCCCATACTGCAAGTTATTTATTGCTTCACATTGAAAAAACAATGTTGATATAATAAAAAGTTACGTCATGTCAGCATCAGCGACAGTATTTAACCATAAATCACTAAAGGGCAGAACTGTATATTGCATTTCTTGGTAAAATGCCTACCTTTGATGACTTGGTCAGGTTGTGTGCACAGTGGTGTCAGGGGAGTGCTGCAGTCATTGTCATAATCACCAGATGTTCGGAAATTATGGATGGCCTTAAGAGACTGCACGGTAATGGAATGGAATAGATTTAATGGACGTCAGGACTGAAACACAGTTACTCACATTAGTGGCATATTGTGCTGAGCTTCAAGCTTTCAGCATTCAAGTGGATGCTAGACAAGGTAGATTACTGGAACAGAGCATGTCATTTCATGTCTTTATATGTGCCTCTCTAAGAATCAGTACTAACAAAAGGAAGAACAGCACATTATTGCTATTAGTGCGGAAGATTAGCCCGCTGCTCATTAAAAATAGTCACAGTACATTACATTCCCTTGCATGAGAAAACTTTCAAATCATAAGGACTTTAAAAGTAGAGGAAAAGGCAAAACGATCATTATGTTTAGCTGGTTATGTCTATACGGTACGTCAGGGAACAGCTGGGGCAGGTGGCCATTCCACTCGCGTCACTGTGGAAAGCAGCTGTGCTCACCCATTTGTTAACGGTGGACTTTGTTGTGGACACCCAGATGGCCGACGGTGGGTCCGCTGACCTGTCCAGCTCCATCTGTCCCAGGGCAAACATGCATTCAGCAAATTTTTACTTTTTTTCCACCCAGGTACGGTTCTTCAAAGCACCATCTAATCAGTATTCACACAACAGCTGTTTTCTGCTGCTTCACTAGTAATCTTTGTTTATCACTGTGGTCTGTGATTTAAGATCAAGGATCCCTCTCAGAACCAATTTATCAGTACACTAACAAAAGGCAGATCAATTTTGACAAACTGTTATTTGCAAATATAATGTTAGTAAACAATACTGACAATTCTGTAGATTACCATAATTACAAACACACAGCAGGGTCAGTATAACTGGGCCTGCACAAAACATACACCGTTTGTACTACGGCCGGGATGGAAACTCAGCCACCGAGACTGATTTTAACGAGCTAAAAATTCCAATATTTAATAAATTATTATGTGAGATTTTAAAGACTTAAACAGACCCCAATAGTCAAACAGCGCTCTCAAAAAATAGCAAATGACAATTTCTAAATTGTCAGACTTCTCAAACTCAAACAATGAAAAAACTCTTACATTTGTCTTAAATCTCACTCACCTTGAGGACAGGGGCCTTCTCTTCACAAATTAGCACACGTATGTCTGGATTGCGCAGATCTGTGCAGTAAATTTTACGGTCCCGGCCTCCAGAATAGACATGTGTGAAGGCCTCGTTGACCTGCAAAGCCCATACACCTTCGTCGTGGACACGGTAAGTGGCTATGCATCGCTGCTGGCCAAGTGACCACAGGCGAATAGTCCCATCTGAACTGCCAGACAGACACTAAACAGATGAAGAGCAATTATATTAAAACAGGCAAATATGCATAAATGTTTTTGTTGTGTGTTGATATAATATCCTGGGTATCCTGGGATTTCACCTGGGTACCATCTCTGTTGAGTAGCAAAGATTTGACATTGTCTGTATGTCCTTTCAGCTTCATAAGCTTGGCACAGGTCCGCGGGTCCCACACTCGTAAAACCTAGGGTATGCAAAAAAGTAAGGACACACAACGGAATGAAATAAATTCTCACATATAAAATGAATGTATTCTTAAATAAAATTACAACTGATAAGAGAAAAAACTGTCACAAACCTTCTCAGTGGATCCAGATACTATTACAGTCCCCATCTGATTCATAGCCAGACTATAGATTGAATCTTTGTTGCCACTAAGGGAGGATGCTACAAGATAAGCAACATTTGCAGCTGTAAGCGCTAATGGCAAAATTCAACTCAGGTTCAGAACCTATAAAATTAGAGGCACGTATTTGTTTTGACATAAGTTGCATTTTAGCAGTTTTGCTTCACTGCACAATAATGGTGAATACAAAGTTCAAAAATGTTTCGCCAACTGAGCTGATCAGTAGACTCCCACAAAGATTTTGAGTCAAGGTACTATCTTATCAAAACATATTACAGACAGTGAACCATAAAACCAATTTTTATAGTTGTATAGTGACAGTGGGCAGCCTTTACCTGACCTGGGAGAATGGATACAGTCACAGAGACCACAGATACCATTAAAAGGAGAAACATTTTTGATCCAGTATTCTCTCTCACTTTGTATTTTAAACCTTCAGAGATGCAGAAACTGAACTGTAAGCACAGGATGGACATTACTCACTAGTGACAGTATTATTAGAGGCAGTCAGTGCCGTGAGGGTGTTCACATCCCACAAGAAGATCTGTCTATCCAGACCTGCTGAGGCCACCAGCTCCTTGTCTTTAGCATAAGCTAAGGCTTTAACATAATCCTGCAAAAGAATACATCACCCAATCATTGTTTAAGTTAATTTTCCTCCATGTGAGAAATTTACACTGCAATTAATACAAATAACATAAATTCTTGATTTGATATTCATCTCATTGTATTTACCTTATGTGTTCGCAATGTTGACATACAAAATCCTTTGTGTGCATTCCAGACTTTCACTGTTGTGTCTGATGAAGCAGATATCACTGTGAAATAAGCAAAATGACAACAATGATTATTACATATTTTGAAGCTTGATTTCCATTATTTCTGGGAATCAGATATGAATAAGAAAGGTAGTCCCTTTGTTTTTCCTTGGACCACTCAATTCCACAGGGCACTGTTTTGCTTTTGGTTTTGCAAACATCTGACAGTCTCAATGTAGTAGAATTTGTTTCCCCTTAAATTATGGGCCTTATGTCAGAGTTTGTTCTGCAAACGTAAGATATCAAAGCATAAATGTATATTTCAAAAGGTATACAGTAACCCCCTGCCTATACACTGTTCAGCAGTCGTGATTTCAGTCTCTCGCATATTTTTTTCTGAGAACCGAACTAATAATTGTTCGCGGAAACCGCAGATATCCTACTTTTCTTTTTTCCTTTTGTGATGTCCGGGCCTCGTCCACCAAGCCCGCTCGTCCTCGTGCTGATTGTTTATCAGACACACTTGAACAGAATAAGCCCAGACAGAAACAACCCTGCATGAAGACAAGGGACTTGGCGGACGAGCCCCAGGCGTCACAGGTTTTTTTCGTGCTAATATAAAATTTTTCATGCATTTTAGTGATAAATTATTAAGAAAAATATAATTTACTAATTTTTTTACATAAATTCTAATGTAAATTCAGCTACACTTCCATATAAAAATAACTATATGTCCAGAGAATAAAAGCGCGTCTTGGGATGGTGAAAAGCCGCTGTCCTCAGAGTCGGGAGTAGCCAATCTGAGAAAGCCATTTATTTCTCCTTGCTGCAGATTGGCTGCTGCCCTTTGGATGCAGCGGCAGTCCAAAATTTCCCCCATGGAGCGTCTTGATGTTTTTTGTTTTGTTCTTCTTAAAGTCCTGAATTTTTTAATTACTGTAAATTAAATGAATTTATAATTGCATTTACCTGCTTATACCAAAGAAAACACCAGCACATACCAAAGTAAACGCGATTTCATGAATTATAGTGCAGTCTATACAATGGTATTTGTATTCTAGCACTGGATGAGTTCAGTGTAAACTCTAAAGTACGAATACAGGTTACCTTTACATTTTCTTTCAGAGTAATGTATTGAATTGAGTTTAAATAGAACTTAACGTGTTTTGGGAGCATACTTATGGTTTACATTATAAAAACAGGCTTTTTTTTTTACCACATCGCAACAACGCATTTTTGCACTAAGTGCTCTTGGAACACTACTGTCCTGTTAAAATCGCTCAACACATTTCTTCAATTAAAGAAAGGATGATCCCAAAAAATGCTGTCCAGGCCTAAACATACCCATAATTCTATTGCACTTTCATTTTTCTTTTACCGATTTTCGATGTATTCTTCTATTTAATTTATTTAAATTTTATTTTTTATTCTATTCTATTGTATTCTATTAAAAGACCTTTCATGTATGATAATGTACTATAGAAATAAACCTTAGGACTTAGGAATGCACAATGCAGCCAATGTTCTAAAGCCGTACTCACATGTTTTTCCACTGCAGCAGAGGACAATGTCATTCACCCAGTCTGTGTGATGTTCCATAGATGCTATGTATGGGTCCTGCTGCAAACCACAGACACAACAGCTTTAATATCAGTTTGCTTTGTAACTGGAACAGAAATTTGTAACTGGAACAGAAATATACATTAAAAAAATATGTATGGGTATTTAGAATATAAAATATTCTATACCCAGAAAAACTTAAACACTACATCAAGCAAAGACGGAGTTTAATAGACTGCCATAGTCCCAGAAATGGGCTGTTTTGTGTTTGTGGAAATAGCAGTGATTGACTGATACCTTGTGCTGGTTGACACTCCATATCCTGATAATGGAGTCTCGACCAGCTGTGAAGAGCCGGTTGAGGGCCGGGTCCAGCTGCAGCGCATTAACTCCATTACGATTGTACTTCTCCACTTCATCTCTGATCACATAAGAGACCTGGATCACATGTACAATGAGAGATTCTAAACATAACATTTAAAGGTACAGAAATTGTAACTCCTAAAGCAAACTCAGTCATTTTTTGTACCCACACCTAGAATCAGAAAAAAAAACAAGCAACAAAGACAGTAAACGAATTAATGCACAGGTTATGAAACATATAGGTTTTGTGGACAGGTCAAAACAACAAATAAATACATCTGGACATTTTTTCCTCTTTGACAGGGTTTGCTAAGTTGTGTAATGTAGCTAGAAGTAACTTGGTTAAAAGCAGATGTTGATTTATGTATAGCTTTGCAGGTATGAACAACAGATGTGGACTAATAAAGCACTGATGTACGTCTCTCTGGATAAGAGTGTCTGCTAAATGGCAACGTAAACATTATTTTGATAATAAATATACAAATAAATGATTGTGAACCCCTAAGTTACAGTTAAAGAATTGTGATTAAGTAATCATGCAACAATATGTGACTTGCCCAACACTTGCCATTTTACCAAATGCTTCTCATTTCTATACATCATACAAAAAGCTGCACTTTTGTATGAGAATATTCATGAGAGCTCAAAAGACACTAAACAGTAACCGGCTAACCTTTAGGTCACAATAAAATTACATTAATTTGGGCATCATGAGTGTGAACATGCTTACAAATCATGACAACATATGCCACACACACAAAGGAAAATCAGACACTTCTCAAGAGAGATGAAACTGTGATCAGGCCTCACTTCTATGACCTTTTCTCGATAAAAACTGCACGTTGTGCACTAAACAAATCTGGAATTTACGACCGAGCTGCTGTTAGATAACTACTAATGTCCAAGACCAATAAACACAGTCTCTGATGCAATAAGGATGAAATGTGGATCCCTGAGCTAGGGAAATGGTCTGAACCTGAAAGGGCCATGAGAATGCTTTTAGAGGACAAAGTGCACACAATGATGATTTCACTGCTCCCTCTCAAATTTGCCATATTCAAAGAGGATAAACCATACAAACAATGTAACTTGAATGATTACATAAACATAAAAATTGCATAGATACAGTCATGCTGGAATAGAAAGGTTCTTCTCCGAACTGTAGCTACAAAGTTGGAAGCATGGGGTTGTCCAAAATGTCTTGCTACACTGAAGCATTAAGATTGTCCTTCATTGGAAGAAAGGGTCCTAGTCCAAACCCTGAAACACAGGTGTGTCCCAATCCTTTTTTCCACATAATGTATCTTACCACTGGGGCTGAACAATACTGGGAATCTGTCTCACTGCAATCGTTGGGTGGCATGGTGGTTCTGTCAACTCGCAACCAGAAGGTCCTGAGTTTGATTCCCGCCAGGGTGGTCAAGGGTTCTTTCTGTATAGAATTAGGTTATGTGTGGGTTTTCACCATGTATTACAGTTTTCTCCCATGGTCTTAAGACACTGAATGCAAACGGGAGTGGCTAAACTGCCCCTAGGTGTGATTGTGGGTGTGATTTATCTGTGATTGATCAAGATGTTAATAAGACACAATAAAACATTCAGTGGTTAAAGGCTAATTGCACATTTCTGCAATACCTGCCTTAATATACTGCCTTATATTTTAAATACAGCTCTGGGGTCTCATTTATAAAACTTTGCGTAGAACTCATACTAAAAGTGTACGTGGCTCAAAATACAAAAATGACGTACGCAAAGAAAAAGCCAGATTTATAAAAACATTCGCACGCACACCTGCACGCAAAATACGCTTTATAAATCGCACTTTACTTGGGATTATGCGCAAGTGGATTTGCCGCATATTCCGCCCTCTACACGCCCTCTACACGCCCTCTACACGCCCTCGTTCCACCATATATGGTA
>JBBPCW010000006.1:17622879-17642012 GCA_037974425.1 Phenacogrammus interruptus
CACACACACACACACACACACACACACACACACACACACACACACACACACACACACACACACACATATACACACAAGGTCAACTTCTCGTTAGTAATGTACATTTTACAGGCCTATCCCTCATGCTAACCTCATTCACTATAAAGGAACGTTTTTGCTCTTTCAGTATTAAAGAAGTAAATATGTAGCTCTAAAAGGAAACACTGATTTGGCCCTGACTTTATATTTTAGGCCTGTTTTTCTCTGGTTTTCCTACAAAGTCAGGACATGAAAATGTACACGCTCACTCACCCACACATGCACACACACACACACACACACTCTACCCTCCAGCCAACCAACAGAGCTCCATGTGTGTCTTGTTTCAACGCCCCCCACCCCCCTTTTAACCCTGTTTTGGAAAAGTTTGGATCTGTCCATGTTTTTAAAAGCACAGGAGGTTTGACCTCTCTGACTTTTCTGTGCCCATGAGTGTTAATTGCCTGGGTTTATGTCTCCACCCCCTTTTCTGCCCCACCCCGTGCTTTCTGCCCAGGTACACTTTCACTGGAATTTACACTTTTGAGTCATTGATAAAAATTCTGGCAAGGGGATTCTGCATTGGACCATTCACTTTCCTGAGGGATCCATGGAACTGGCTGGATTTCAGCGTGATTGTAATGGCGTAAGTATATCTCCCTGGTCTTTGATTATCTCCATCAACCTTTTCACCCCTTTTACCCATAATCCCCCATGCACCCATAATCCCTCCCCTCTGCACTGTACCAAATTTTCTTGCAAAATTTCACTAAAATACAAACAGCTATAGTCGCTAGTATTTTTAGATTCATTACTGTAATTTATTTCATCAAGTCATTATGTATTTCAGTAATGTATAGTCCAATAAAACTAGCTAGGTAGTTTACTGTAAACTGCTTAAATTCTTCTCAGTATTAAAAATGCAGACATATTAGAATTGTGTCTTTCATCCAGAACGGAGATCTAAAAATGATGCGCTTTTCTGTCTTAAAAATCAACTAAAAAAGCTCGCTAATATAGTAATTGCCTCCCACCCCCCCTCTCTCTCTATATATATGAAAGTGAAAGTGATCATTCTGTCATACGTGAACACACCACAGCACACAGTGTGAACAACACAAAATTCTTCCTCTGCATTTAACCCATTCACCAAGTGAAGCAGGGGGCAGCTACGAACACAGCGCCCGGGGAGCAGTGTGTGGGGACGGTACCTTGCTCAAGGTACCTCAGCGGTGCCTAGCAGTCTTGGGAATCGAACCCGGACTTTCTGATCACAGGGCGAATGCCCTAACCACTAGGGTACCAAATGCCACCATATATATATTTATATATGTACATGCCCTACTACAGCAAAAAAGAACTAGTGCAGTGTACAGTCAAAAATGACAGTTGCTTGCTATTATAGGACAGTTGGACAGTGTTGTTTTAGCTCCAAAAAACATTAGACTTTATAGTATTTTAACATATTTTGGAAAAACGGGACATTGATCTACAATTATTACAGTGATTACATGAGTAAACAAAAAGAATAGTACAATAACAGTCTTTTCTATAGTATATGATTAACCTCTGTTGTGCAGTTGTGGCATGAGAGGCATCCAGTTTGGAAATATAACCATCTTCCCTCTACATGATCTTAACCCCCAAACACATGTTGCTATAGCAGCCATGATAAGAGCTGATTTCTCTGAATCATGCCAAGTGTTTGTGCAATTCAAATGTGTTGTTCACAGCCTTGATTATATCTATTTCTCACTTGTTTTTCTGGGTGTTGTCTTCATATCAGTATCACACATCTCTGTATTATGTCTGTTTACCCCATTTTGAATGTATATACAGGGCATTGCTGAAAGTAATGCTGGTGAATTATCATTATTTGTAACAATACACTTGATTAACTGTAATCCGGGGAAGTGTGCAAAAGTCTCTTTCATTTTGAATCCAGTTAAATTGGGTATGCAACTATACTAAAGAAGAGCTAAAATCTTAAAACTGTGTTTTCCCAAAAATGTACTCTGTTCAAAAAATAATATTTTGCTTGAAAGATTGTACACATATCCTCAAATTGTCTGTTCAATTCAAATAGTTTAATTCTCTTCTGTTTTATGATTTCTTTACATAAATTCAGCTGTGTTCATACATGATTCCATAGTTTTAGAATCAGTAAACATTGAGGGTCCCCATGAATAGATTAGCAATGTAAGACACATTCTGTTTATACTTCAGCATTTTATATTATGAAGCACTAAAAAGTGCTTTGGTGTCTTCGCTGACAAAATACTGTCAGTGTTATAGTGGAAAAGGGCACCCTGCATCAGCACCAGTACACTTCGGACAAGGTTTCTTTGGAGTGATGCCATAAAAAAACATATATTTGGTTTCCCTAAGGAAACATAGGACTTGTAGCTCTTTTTAAAGCTTAAATGCCAGATTAAGTAAATACTCTAATATTTACCATAAGGTTATTGGTCAAGGTTTGTCCCAGAAACTCATCCAAGCCTTAAGCCATTCAGGAAGTTTCATTTTCATATAAATGTAGCCTAAGCAAGGAGCGTTTAAGGAGCAATTGTGTAGACTAAGCTAAGCAAAGCTAAGCAATGTTTTCATCTCCTTATTATATGATTGTCAACCCATTCAGGCATTAAGACTGCCTGACTGTGGCCTGCTTGTAGCCTGGGTGTGGCTAGTGATGAAGTGCTTATTTCTCGTTGGCCTTTACAGCTTTATTTCTCTTCCTTGAACGGGGCAGTTGTCCTTGAACTGGATGCCTCTGCAGCACCAGATAGATTCTTAGGCCCTACTGTAGTCAATAAGTCACAGCAGTGTTGGGACATTGACAGGGCCGCTGGCCGCCATTCCCGGCTTTATTAAATCCAGACTGATGACTGAGAAACAGATACGAGCAGTGATAAACGGTTGATACTTCCCCCTCCAATCCAGGTTCCTATGGAAACAGAATAGCCACCCTTGTGTGCTTGACTGCCGCACATCTGAGCGATACTTCCAAACATAATCATATTCTAACACTGCCCAGGCCTTGTCACTGTCTCATCTACTGGCTCCACATGTGATATTACCATCAGCTCCATTACCCTCCTCACAAGCCACAAACCCCCTCCACCCCTGGCTGACCCCCCCACCCCCCACCCCCCCACAGTAATTCAATCAGTGTAATGGTCAGAAGAGATGCAACTGGATAAGCAGCTGTGTCCAGATGACTTGATCCCACCCCCAAAAACAGAGCGTCTGTCGCTACTGCTAGCATTTACAACATTGGAGCAAATGTGTTTTGTTTAATTCCTTTTCACTCTTGTTTCATTCTCAGGTGGTTGTGTTATCTTCCTCTTTTTCTTTTCAAATAATTGTAATTTAATCCTGCAGGTTTCTAACCGAATTTATTAAAGTAGGCAATCTGCAAGCACTCCGAACATTCAGAGTCCTCCGTGCTTTGAAAACTATTTCCGTAATTCCAGGTAAGCGGTCACTGTTCCTGCGTTCTAGGAAAAACAGGCTGCAGTGTCGCTTCTTGTCTAGTCCAGCGCAAAACTCCTCTCACTCCGACAACTCCAGAACAAAACTCTTCCTCCCAGCCGCACCCGGCCTCTTCTCCTCAACACCACATCTCATGCCCATATACCAACAACAACCCCTCCCTTACCCCTCTCCTTTGTTGTTTGCCTGTTGTTGGTGCTGTTGTCATTGTGTGCGCTTCAATTTTCGCTTATTGCAGATATGTTACTGAGTTTGTGGACCTGGGCAATGTCTCAGCGTTACGGACATTCAGAGTCCTACGAGCACTGAAAACTATCTCGGTCATCCCAGGTGAGATGGGCGTTAACCACTAAGGCCTGCTGTTTTGCCCGAGTGCTAAAAGCCTACCAGACATTCCCTTTCTTTTCAAACAGCAAAACTCCTTTGGAAAGCCGGGATGCTAAGTGTAGGCAATGAGACTTTTGAGTTGGGAAAAAAGATAGTATGCATGATATGCCATTTGTTTAAATCTCTGATTACATGGTTATCAACACATCCAGGCTTTAAGAAAGTCTGGATGCAGCCATTGATTAAATTTTCTCTGAATATAGTACTAAAGTAATGGCAAACATTTCCTCTAGGCAGTGCTTTTGTAAGGAGTAACACTTTTGCCTAGAAAGACTGCAACTCTGAATGAATACTTAAGAAAGCGACCTCCACTTTCCTTTAAGTGTCATTACAGATTTCAGCTGACATTAGACACTGAGGTGTCAAACAATGGTCTTCCAAGTTTCAACATGTTGTACAGCACAGTGAACACAGACAAGTGAAATTGGATTGAGGGAAATGTTTCAGGTTACAGCTTGGCCTCCAGCTTGCAGGCTCAGTTGACTCACTCCAAAAGTCTCATTAGACCTTAGTGCTTAACACCTCATGCAGGCATGGATAGCTCTAGAGTGACTTGCATGTTAAGCATTGACAGCAGACGCACACTGGAGAATGAAAGTAATCATTCAGCTGCACTGCCCTTCAAGTAATCATTCAGCTGTAATGACTAGAAAACACAAGCCACAAGCTTACTCACTTAATGTAATATTTAAACGTAGAAAAACACGCCTTAAAAATACTTGGTTCCGGCCTTTGGCTGTGAGACTCACAGTGTAATGTCAGGATTTTTCCTTAAGCATCTGTTGTCAATGATTAAAAATCTATGGGATTTTACTTTTCAGTAAACACAGAAATAGTTTGTTAGAACCCTTGTTGTTGTGTGGTGTGCATTGTTTTGTGTTCTAGAATAGAATGTGTGTTATTGTTGAGACTCACCGGTGATTTGCTTGTGAAATTCAGTTCTCAGGTGGTGGGTAAAGTTGTATTTGTTTTTGTTTGTTTGTTTGTTTGTTTGTTTGTTTGTTTGGACTGTGGTGTAGTACATGCTAAATGTTAGTTTCACTAACTGGACAGAACTATAGTGTAAAGATGTAATACTGTGAATTCATTGGCACTGTAATATTAATACTTCACCACATATGAGGAATAATTAGCATCTACTACAAGTTCTGTAGCAGTTTTCTTTCAGTTCCCACTTCTCATTTCTCTGACACTCACAGTGAGATGCTAATTAAATGCTGATTTCCCGTTTGACATTTCTCTTTTGACTGTGTTGTGTTTCTTATTTAGGCTTGAAGACCATTGTGGGTGCCCTGATTCAGTCTGTAAAGAAGCTGGCAGATGTCATGATCCTGACTGTGTTCTGTCTGAGTGTGTTCGCTCTCATCGGCCTGCAGCTCTTTATGGGTAACCTGCGTCAGAAATGTGTGCAGAGTACGGCCCACTGTATCAACAACACCGTTCCCTCTCTCTACAGCAACGGCTCTTTCTTCTGCAATAATAAAACCTGGCCGTCATTGGAGGCGTTCATCACGGATGAAGGTATGCGTCGTTGATCGTGAGTGAATACCCACATTGTGCTATGGCTAGACCTCTTTGTTACTTCAGGTGTTTGTGAAAACTTGCTTGTGACCACAGTCTTTGATGATTCATCTGAGGCACTTCACATTTGATGAGTGTATTGATTGTGGTTCACTGGGGCGAATCACTTAGAGAAACTGTTGTGAGGATGCTATTCTGAGTTATTACTATTAAGTGACACATTTGGCATTATAAAAGTAATTCTAAAAAGGGAGACCTTAGTTTGCTGGAATACTTATGGTTACAATTGGTTTATTGAAATTGGAAAATACTTTGTAATTTGCTAAAACGCACAGTTGAAAGGAACAAATCATAAAAACAAAAACATATTAGACTTATTATGTGTTATTTTTCTAAAGATGTTACTGTGGGGCCTATGAAACGACTGTATGTTTTTGTAGTTATGAGAATGAGAAACTGAACTGAGAACACTCAATTTCAGCAGTTAGTGTTATCAGTAAAATGGAAGATATGAGGAAAGAAACTTAACACTCTTTAAAAAGTAGAATCATTTTAGTTCCCAAAAGAACAAATTGGCAAAATGTGGTGAGTGTAAAGAACCCTTTAAAGGTTTTTTTTAAGTTAAATGGGTCTTGTAGGAACATTTACATTATGCCAAATGTTTTTACATACTCACATTTACAAATATGATTCTATTATGCAGAATCATACAGCTTCCAGACTCTTATTATGTGGCTAATATACATGTCTGGTGAACCTGCCCAAAAAGTGATCTTTCACCAATACTTCATACAACCAAATGCCTGAGACAGTCATAAATACCTCTGACATTATTTCTGTGCCAGGATAGTATGCACTCAATTACACCAGATTTTATAAGGTATGGCCATTTAGATTTAGGGATGCCTTTTCCTGATTAATCTATCAACGTTCTATCTATCAGTGTCTTTCAATCTGACAGAAAATTTAAATTTCACTTTTATTTATAGTACTTTATAGATCCCATATCCTAAATTATCTGTGAGTTTTACTGGTCTGCTTAGAATCAAAAGAGGAAAGTGCTTTTATTAGGTGGTTTTAACATGTCTATGGCTTTCTTCATAAACATTCATTCGTTTTAAATGTCCATTTTCAAAAATACTGTTTGTATTACTGTGACTTTAAGATTCATACATGTAAATGACATCTGTTTGGATTGGCTGCCCTAAATGGTTCCTCATTCAAAAAGTAGCCCAATAGCAGTTTAAATGAACTTTCTATTTTGTGACATACAGTTAGAATGTAGTTTACAGTATACAATACAGATATTGTTATCATTCATAAAGCTTTTCTGTGCTATCTGTAAAAAATTACTTTGAGGATTAACACATTTTGAGTGTGTGGGATTGGGAGTGGGATTTTAGGCCTGTTGATCATTGCTTTGTCGTTGAATGACAATGCTATTAGGTGAGCAGACATCTATTTAAGAGGAGATTTAGTATTATTTTTGGTTGATCTCATTTCATTAGAATAGCAATTAGGACAGTGCTGGCACTCAATAATGTGACCTCCAGTACAAAGATGTAGGACACTGACTTAAATAGATGGATATTTCTCCTGATGTGCCTTGTCATACCATGATAATGACTGAAATGTCTTCCAGTAACCTATATGGTTTTCAGTGCAATCTAGATGCTACTTCTTAGAGGGAAATATCATGCATGAAAAATTTATGGACACACCCTCAGTTTCTAGTAGCACAGGTTTAGATTGATCGGAAAAATTATTTCCTGTAGCATAGAGAGTGAACGCTGCATTTCTTTACTTAATAGGTGATAAATATCACTTTCATAAACAATAAAATATATTTTATATACTACTATATTATATTATATACTATTATATACTATATAAAAAATATACAAAATACAAAACAGACAAAATCATTTACTCTTATTCAAAGGCCGCATATAGTTTATGTTTTAGTTTTTTTTTGTTATGTAAAAAAACAATAAAATTTGACTTATTTAAGTTTGTAGAGAATATCCTACGCTGGATTATTCTGTGTACATTAAAGTGCAGATAGTTATTCTTTCCTATGGGCTAACAGTGTTATTGTCCTAAACAATACTATCTGATCAGGCAGCAACCGGGCAGCAGGAACATTGTGCAATCTGATAAGCGCGGCCGCACAGTGGCTTGGTGGCCTGTGCCACATAAGAGACTCATTTAAGGCCATGCTGCTGAAACCAGGAATGTTGACAGCTGGAGGCTGCGGCCAGGGCGGCCTGCCAAACATGACCTGCAACGGATCCCCCCTCCAGCCTCTTTCGTCTAAAAGCACTCCAGGCCTGGAGTGGTGGAGAGGGACTGGAAGAAAAGGAGGATAGTGTGAAACCTGCATGAGATAAAATGAAGGGCCTGGCAGACTGGGCCACTGGTGCTCATGCCAAGGCCATTTATACATGTAATCTATCAGTCGCTCTCCTTAGCAGAGGCAGAGACATGCTTATGAGGACAGTGTGTTTTTTCCTCACCATCCTCTTGGGTCACTGCATGAGGACCTAAGCACTTTTTTCAAAGACTGTGGTATTTATTTATGATTGTCTTCTAAGAAGAGGTTATGCACAAAAGATTTGTTTTATTTTTTGCCTGTAAAGGGTGTGGTGGTAGCTGAGCTTCTAACTCATCACATTTAGTTTTTACTGTAATATGCCTTATTTTTCTCACCCTCAGAGAACTTCTACAAAGTGGAAGGAGCTAAAGATGCCTTAATATGTGGAAATTCAAGTGATGCTGGGTAAGTGAACTGCAGGCTCCAGTGTTATTTATTTGAATGTATTAACCCTTATAGTCAGGCATAAAAAGCACAATAGGAAAATCACTCACTGCATTTTGATCCATTCACCAAGTGGGCTGCAGTGGGCTGTCGCCTTGGGAGCAGTGTGGGGGGCGGTACCTTTCTCACTAGCAGTTGGCATTCGAACCCACAACCTTCTGATTGCAGGGCCAATGTCCCTAACCACTCGGCCATCCAGCTGCCCCACGTTCAGTGATCGGCCACTTAAATCAATTCTATAGGGCTTTAATAATGACTGCAAGATTACATGTGATGTTTTATAGCTGCCTTTAAAGTAAACCTGAAATATAATTTTTTTTATGTTATTTTATGTCCTTAAAATCTTTAAAAATCCATAATTTTATTTAATAGACACCATTCTTGATTTCCCATAATCTTCCATCTAAAATGTATTCCTTTTTTATTATTACATCACTATGGACCAGGGCTCAGTGAAAAATAGTATTTAACAGTAATGTTTCATGTCCCTCTCACACCACCTCCCACCTATCACTGAGTGAATACACTCAGGTAGCCCCTAAACTTTAAGTTTAAAATAATATATCACATTACATTACAGGCTATTGCTTTGCCAAATATTGGTGTTAGCTCAACTTTTCAGATCTCTCAAAAAGGGAAAAAAGAAAAAAGATGTCTATATTGGCTTGATGACGTAATTGAATGTGGGTAGTCTATGACTTAATTGGGTCTTTGAATGTACAGCAGCCCAGCCAGACTGTGGGGGTCTGAGATAAGCTTGACGACGGTGTAAGGCACTAGATTGGGTTCCTGTCAGAGTGTGACTAAAGCAAACACAGCTAGGTGGCTTTGAAGGCCTGACTCAGCACCAGGGCGTGTGTAGTGTGAGTCAGTGGCCTTGAACAGTTCTTCCCAGCACTGGATGGAACAGCAACCAGTCAGCTACTTAAAGGCATTTGAATTGTTTTCTCATGAGTAACAAGTGGGATTTGATGATGTGGTCTTCCTTGTTTGGTTTTCTTTTCTCATTGTTTACATGTTTTATTGAAGAAACATGGTTCAAAAGACAAGGGTTTGAGATGCTTGGTCACTAGGTCATATCCTCTCAATGTATTATGATTCAGTGAGATCTGGTCCTGGTCTCACAGCTTGGTAGGGTAATATTTGGTGGTCTAAATCTCTGAACTGACATCTGTTTTCATTCGGAATTCATAAGCAATTTCAAATTCTTACCAAATCTCAAATTTCATCATGTGTAGATTCCATGGATTTTATGTTTCAATCTTTTTTTTTTTTCAATGGAAAATTATATATAAAAAAGTTAGCATTCTCCTCCAAGCATGTTGAGATGACCACTTAAACGTTCTGTAACTATTTACACTTTTTAAATGTTCCTGATTATTCTAAATGTACACAGTTTGCCACATTCAAATGTATACATCACACTGTGTTATTGTATTTTTACAACCTTTTAATGTTCTACTGTAACTAAATCATAACTATGACAAACCCCTAGTGTACAGCTTTGTCCAGCTGCATTTAGAAGACGTCTACCATTTCAGGAATGTTGGACTTGAAAACATCAAAGCGTGTGTTGTACATGGTAATTGTACACACTGGACACACTAACACAGCTGTCCACCGCGTATTCCTATTAAGAGGACCTGTCTTTAGGGATTGGGCTTAACCTTTTTCAGCATGGGTACAGCCTGTGGCATATCTCAAGTTGCTTCCTAAATTATTTGTACTGTGTAAACACTTAACTATTAAAGGTTCTACCTAAATACACCAAGAATTCTTGAAAACAATTTTAAAAAGAACACAGTAATAGAATGTCGTTGCTCTCTATAAGTTATTGAATGAAACACCGTACTGTTTTATGCAAAAAATCTTATTGTATCAACACCTTAACTGAATCCTATAGAAGCTCTGTTTTCTGTTTGTTTTGACAAGTTTTCCCGACACTCTGTAAGTTGTCACAAACGTGGCGGTTGTCACATCGCCGTACTTTCCACCAAGGACTACACGCAGGCAGGCAGGCAGGCAGGCATCCATGACTGTGATTTTTTTATTAAAGCAAAATAAAACAAACAATACCTGGCTCGAGGGCCGATACTTTTACTAACCAAAGTGTGATGGTGGACCAACACCGAGGTCCACATGAACAGAACTTAAATACATGACATAACAAAGACAGAAACTAATGAATAAACACAATCACTCAAACTAAACACAGGACAGCTGAAAACAAGAAACAAGTCAAACACGCACAGAATTCAAAATAAAAGCCCCCATAACAAAACCAAAAACAGTGACCCCTACCGGCCACTGGCCGAGCCGTAACAGTACCCCGCCCCCCTCAAAGCCGCAACCCTTGAGCGGCAAGGCCCCAAAACCGGAAAAAAAAACAACAAGACAAAGAAAAAAAACACGAGGGAGGGAGGGTGGGGGATGGCGGCAGCAAGGACAGCATCCCTGCTCACCCCTCTCGTTGTTTCCCTATAGTCCTGGGCCGGGCTGGCTTCCCTCCAGCCCAGACGGCGCGGGTGAGGACCCCTGGACGGTGTCCTTGTCCAGAGGTCCGGGTCCCTCACTGAGGAACCCCTCAGTAGTCTGGGGAGGCCATGCCACCACCAGAGAGAGCCTCGGCTGGCAAGGTGCTTTTCGTCCCCAAGTCCAGGCTTTGTGTCCCCAGCCCTCTTGGACACCCTGCCACGACCCTCCCAACAGGCTCTCCGCTGCAGTCCGGCCAGAGACCCTCACCACGGGCCTCGTCCTGGCTCTCCTCGAGCCCTCCAGTGCACTCTGGTCTGAGACCCTCTCCGCAGGCCTCTTCCTGGCTCTCCTCGAGCCCTCCAGTGCACTCCGGCATGTAGGCCCCACCGTGGGCCTCCTCCAGGCTCTCTCCGAGCCCAGTCGAGCATGCCTGCTCCAGTCTGCTGCTAGTGGGTCTCTCCCTAGCTCTATCCCACTATCGATCCCGCCAGTGGTCCACCTAACTCCCGAAACCCCGCTCTCACAGACTCACACACGCCCCCCCAAAAAATGTATGGGAAGATTTCCCCTGAACCCACACTGAGCCTTTCTCTGGGGCCTATGGTGGTATCAGACCTACCTTTCAGGCCTATAGTGGCTACAGCACTCGCTAAAGCACCCAAGAACCCCATGAACCATAGGAGCTTAGACGTGATAGCCTCTACAGGCTCGGCCTCGGGCCTAGCTAATGCTATGGGGCGAGCTGCAGCTACACCTAGCTCTACTCTGTCACATGGGGCTGGTAAGGGTATTAGGGGCTTCACTAACTGACCCTGTAGCTCCTCTATGGAGCCTAGAAGATTCAGTTGTCCCCTAAGGTCCTCTACCTCTCTTTCAAGTCTAACAGCTATGCTAACGGGGCTTCCTACCGCTAGCTCTGGGTGCCTGGCTTCAGGCCTGATGACTGGGGGCTTTCGTCGGTGTGCTGGTGTTGGTGGCTGCTCTGGGCTGGGCAGCTGTTCTCGTTTAAGTCTGGGAGGAGGGTGACGAAGTCGGGGCATGGGTACGGGACGCAGTCTGCTCACTTGCTCCCTGCCGACCGCGCACTCTGACTCCGCGCACCACGCACCTTGATTCCGCGCGCTCTGGTTCAGTGCAGACCATGCACCTTGACTCCGCACCGGCCACGCACTCTGGTTCTGCGCCAAACGCGCACCTTGACTCCGCGCCAGCCGAGCACTTTGGTTCTGCGCTGACCGCGCACCTTGACTCCGCGCCAGCCGAGCACTCTGGTTCTGCGCCGACCATGCTGACTTGCTCCGAGCCGGCCGCACTCACTTGGTTGGGGAGCTCCTGTGACTCGTGGGGAAACGGCAGGACTCGCGGGCTGAGAGTGAGTCTTGCAGAACCCACCGAGGAAGAGCCTCTTGAAGTGAGTCGGGGATGAGCCGAAGTGGTGGAACTCCAGAGGAAGCCTCAGGCTTCCCAGGCAGCTGGGGACCAGGCGGACAACGGACCCTACGTGAACCCCCATGTTGACGTCGTACCGTGGATCTCCCGTCTTACATGTAGGTGAGCCTATACGGGAACTCATCCGCGGTCGAGTCGGAGACATGAGGATCCATAAAACGCTCCGGGTCCAGGATCGGGGATCCGTCGATCCACCCACTCCACCAGGAGTCCAGGTCCCCATCACTATCCTCCGACTCTCCACTGTTCAACAGCTTGTGGATCGTCCACCGACGCTCCGTCAGCTCCTCCACGAGCTGGGTCCCGCTTACCTCACTCCAGCTTACCGCACTCAGCAGGGCTGCAGCCCCAAACCCCTAGGACCAGGTCCTTTGGGGTGGAGCTCCAGCCTGTGGGCTCGTAGCCCCATGTGCCTCATTGGTTTGGGTCAGTGTCTCTTTGTTTAAGGTCGGTCCATCCACCAAGGACTACATGCAGGCAGGCAGGCAGGCATCCATGACTGTGATTTCTTTATTAAAGCAAAATAAAACATAAACAATACCTGGCTCGAGGGCCGATACTTTTACTAACCTAAGTGCGATGGTGGACCGACACCAAGGTCCACATGAACAGAACTTAAATACATGACATGACAAAGACAGAAACCAATGAATAAACACAATCACTTAAACTAAACACAGGACTTGCTGAAAACGAGAAACAAGTCAAACATACAGAATTCAAAATAAAAGCCCCCATAACAAAACCAAAAACAGTGACCCCTACCGGCCACTGGCCGAGCCTTAACATAAGTAGGCTATTGGAACACTTAACAGTTCTACTTCAAAATATCTGCTTCATATATTTATTATTATTATTATTATTATTATTATTATTATTATTATTATTATTATTATTTGTTTGTATTATAGGATACAAGCAGATAACAATTCTACTACCTCTACTACAACAGCAACTACTACTGATAATAATAATAATAATAATAATAATAATAATAATAATAATAATAATAATAATAATAATGGGCATCATAATACAGGTATTAAAAGTTGTTGCAAGCCATATGAAAAAAAGCAGAAGAATTAATTCACATTTACAAATTGGTCCCTGTGTAAAGGGATTGCTGCCTTTAAGAAAACCATTATGACTTACAGCTTTTATTGCCTTGGCTCCTAGGAAAGTTCATGCAATTAATAACATACTTTGACCGGGGCTTCACTTCCCAAAAGCACCATAACCCAAAGATCACTACAAGATGGACAAGCAAATATTACTAAGAACGCTTTCTCTAATGGTGATGATCTTAATGCTACAGTGCTTTTAGGATCCTGTGCTACTGCTGTATGATAATGTACTGGCTACTTCACTCCCTATGTTGCACTCACCAGAAAAATAAACAGGCCTTTAGTGCGACGATCAAACTTTGTCTCAGAATTATCTTTTTTTTTATATATACCTTCCTTTGTACTCCTTACCACTTTTTGCTATACATCGAGAAGGTGAAAATCATAATGTGGGCCAAGAACAGTCTTTTCCTCAGATAACTGACATTTACAAGTCAAGAAAGTGCACATAATTGCCATGAGAGAGTTGAATAAAATAAAATAAATAAATTGAATAAAACAGCGTTGGAGAGAGAATAAGCATGTTGATGACTTAGAAGGAATCATAAGCTCCCAGAGGCTTCTAGGGTTTCATGCATAGTATGTCCGCTCCCCTGCATTTTAAGTGCTGTTCGATGAGAAGTAGACAGTAATTGCTGTATGTGCTCTTTATTAGTGTGTGTGTGTGTGTTCTGGCCTCCCACATTTTTTGGTCCAGTTGCAAATTGTTAAAACATTATCTTAAAAGCAGCCACTAATCGATAACGTGATATTTCAAATTCCAAAGCAGGTTTTTTGGGTCTCTCTTTTTTCCTTCCAGTGGGAATGGGAATAGAATTTGAACATATAATGGAAAGTGCATGATATTCTCCTTGAGTTATTGGGTAACAGCCATGACGGCCTTGTTGCCTAATGGTCCGTTGTTGTAAATTATAGCAAGGCCTGTAAATGCTGATTGTAACATCTGCCCATAGCCAGCATGAAACAAAGGGCATGTCTGTCTGCCTCGGTCAACGATAAGAAGATTGACTGAGACCTGTGTGCAGCGGAGATTAAACAAAACCATGGAACTCGGCAAAGCCTCGGCTCTCCCCGTTACGTTACAACAGATCTAAAAGTGGATTTGCAGTAAACTCATGACATAAGGTTAACATAAACAAATCCAAATTAAATTATCAGTGAATATATACAGAATGTCTAACATGCAATTTACTGAGCTTTGTCTTTGCTACCTAATACCCCCATGCTGATTAAATATTTTCTTAGTGCCCCAAACATATGTATTAAAAATACGCCCATCTGTCCAAGCGGAATATACAAGCAATTACAGGGTGTTAGGGTATGTTCATTAAAGCAAGAGAGCCTATTTATAAACTGTGATTAGGTTGTATTTTGAAACCTCTAAATGTGACACTAGTGATAGTTATAGGTCACCCAAGTGGACAGATCAAGGTTTTGATTCCAAGCCAGATCAGATCCCACTCTAAATAGCTCGGCAGCACTCAACTGACCATCTTTTTTCTTATACCAACTGTTTAATTGTACATTAGTTCATACATTTCCTATCTAAGGCCAAACAACAGTGTACATGTTAATTATTACATTGGAAAGAACTGTAAAATGGGGTTCACAGTAATCAGATAATTTTGTAGGATGCTTGATAATAGTTTTTTTATTTTTTATTTTTATTTATTGTTGATTATTTTTCCATTCTTGGTTAACTGTTTTTTTCTTTGTCTAGTAGAGTCTGTTGGAGTGATCTAATCTGTGTTGGGGAAGCTGGAGTGTGTTTGGTCACCTTGTGGACCTTGATGGAAATCTGAGCTTAGTGCTAAGCAGGCCAGAGGGGCGCAATCATCAGGCTTTGAAGCTTGCCTATCCTGCTCCTCCTATCCCCCTCACTCTCTCTCTCTGTTGTTTCAGGGTGGACAGGGCTTCTGTAGGCTCTGCCAATGTTCTTTTTTCACTGACCCAACAGTGCACCAGGGAGGTCAGTCACTGCTCTCCCTGTTATCCATGGCCTTTCGCCAACTATGGAAGCTCATCAGTGGCTGGACCCCAAGTTATGGTAGTAGATACCCCCCGTGCCTCGTCTATTGTTCGCCGGCTACTGTATTTACTGAGGTGTAGATCAGGAAGGCAACAGAAATAATTTAAACTTCAGAGGATTTTGTGTAGCAAATGGCAAAAGGTCCTGTGTCTGTATTTGGGCACTATGAATCACATTTTAATACTATATTTCAAGAGTCTGTAGTTCTGGTCCTGGCCCTGTGCTGGACACAGTGCTCCAGGACTGGAACTAAAAACCTCCTCTACATTCATACATAGCTTTGGTGAAGTTACATGTTTTGTTGATTTTATAAATGAATATAAATACTATCATCAGTGAACACACATCCGCATATCTAAATGCACAATTACTTTTTTAATTTAATGTAGAAGAATCAAATATAATATAGAATTGGGCCATGCAAAAGCTTTGGTATATTTGATATTAGGTTCACATTTTAATGTTATATTGTATGCCACAATTTGCAGAAAAAGGCAGCATCTAAGTTTGTTTGTTTCGCTCATTCTTCTATATATTTTCTATACATTCTTCTATACAACTATGGACTGTGCACAACAGTGCATTGTAGTAACAAAAATCATTATGTAGAAGTATCATTATTGAAGGACAAAAATATGTAACTAGTTGCTTCTGAAGGCTCCTCTCCGTCTGCCATCAGCTGCTGATAATAAATAGTGTAAAATACAGTATTAACAGTAAACTGCATTCTGCTGCATTCTGAACTACTGTCAATAAAAGTGGGTACTAGACTGCAGAACTTACCCTTTGACAAAAGGTGTGTGACAGCACACTACTACGGCAACTGCTTTGTTTTTGCAGTGTACTGTCTATTAATTGCAATTTGAACCCACTTTCCATTGTAATTTGCCAGTTTGATTCATACTAAGGAGAATCAGGTTGCCAATCATGTTGATCAGTGTGGTCATTTAATCCAACCCCAAAGCATCCTAAGGTCTGTGGTAGCAATCCAGCGGAAGTGACCTGTAGCACATCTTGGCACTTATCGGACTTCTGACACAACAGGCATTGTTACAAATGTGCAGCTATGTGGAAACAATAGTGAATAACAGTGTATTGGTTGACACGCAGCAGCACTGAACACAAACTCCCGAAGTCCATCCCCTTGGCTTTGTCGTTGCCTCCTTCTCATTCTCTGGACATCACCAGGACAGAGGTACTCGCCGGGTCCTAAAATAGCCTATGTTAGAATGCCTTGTGCTTCAGCGATATGGTCCCAGCTGCCATTCCCCTGAGTGAGAGCACTTTCTTTGACAGATTCTCCAAGTGACTCCATGCTAGGGTTCGCATTACTCCTAAATGACAATGGCATTAGGATGCCTCTCCATTGTATCTCAGAACATTATCGATTGAGATAACTGTCTGGTGCATTATTGATGCCAATACTGTCGACAGCCTGCTAATGCAAATGATGGTGGTATGCCAAGTATTGGTAAAATCTGATGGCGTCGATGTAGGGAATTTCTAGTTTGTCAACTAGTTAAATGAGTAATGGGCAGTTTCCTAGACAAAAACCACTGAGCACTAAGGCAGAGTAAGTGAGGACTACTTTTGGAAGTGTTGAAGCTGTGCTACATAAGGGTACCATCAATGGTGAGAAAACTATTTTCTTTGTTTTTCTCACAAAAATGTCACTGAAAACAAACTTTTGTATATATCCTTATTATTATATGTATAATCATAGCACTTTTTTGTCCATAAATAGAAAGGGAGTTTGATGGGAAGACATAAATACATTTAAACCAGCTTTTGCACTGTTTCCACAAAAAACTAATGGAAAAAGTTAGAAGTGGAGATGATACCAAATGTGATTGTAATTCTTGTGTATCTCACTGTCTAATGAAACATGTAGCACAATTACAGTTGAATAGTCTATACATTTGAAGTAATTATGGGTCTTGACTTTTGAGAGCATTCAATAGGTCTGACTCTGATACTGTGAAAAGTTCTAATCGGCACAGCGGTGCTTTGATTGCACATGTTTGTGTTGTCCATTGTGCAAGAAGGGGAAACACAGGACGATATCAGTGAGGTGGGGTACATGGCCCCCTGTGCAACTCAGACTGAAGTGGGGTCCATCCATTAGCACGTCCTCCACAGTGAGGTGTCTGAGGGCGATAGCGCCCATCATCACACACCCTCACACTCTCAGCAGCCTGGCACCAGACGCCACTGCCCCAAGGAGATGGGAGAAGAAGGGGGGTGGATGCTGGGGAACTGAAATGGGCACAGGCCTGTGAGGCGCCACTGCCCTCTCAGCTCACCAATGCTGACAGTCCATCACCTCATCAGGTGACCTGAGACAGCTTGAGGTGTCTGGGGTGGTTCACCTTTGATCTTCTTGTCAGGGCACCCTATGGACGTATTAGGTGACAGGGCAATATAATGTTGTGTTATTGTGGTCTGTATATTAGTTGTACAGTTTGAATTCTCTATTTTTATTGCATTCATTTTCATTAGGAAATGTGAGTTCTGTGGTTTTGGTGTTATATTTTACCACAGCATAATTACATGATTAATTACATTGTTATTTACATTTCATTTGTATTCTAAATCAGCTATTTAATGTCTGATCTGTTCAAAGACAAGTGTTCTTCTGTGTTCAAAGACAAGTGTTCTCAAATATGAAATTGAATCAAGTAGTCCTGTAATAAATGTATGATTACAAAAGAGAATATCAAATTACACCATGCTTTCATGTGGTAATGGTGACTTTTGAGGATTAACACTGGTGCTGGAGTGATATTCAGCTTCTTAGAATAATGCTTGCTTATTACTTTTACACAGGAAATGTCCAGATGGTTTTGATTGTATGAAGACAGGACGCAATCCAAACTATGGCTACACTAGCTTTGACACCTTCGGCTGGGCTTTTCTCTCACTCTTCAGACTCATGACACAGGACTACTGGGAAAACCTCTACCATCAGGTCTGTTGCACGTTGGTGTATTTTATAAGGTTTCTGGTTTGTGGGGTCAAACTAGATTTCTGTTCTTTTGTTCTTTTATTAGTTTAGTTTCTGAGTGAAACTAAAGTTTGTGTTAAAGAGACAGGACATTTGTTTAGAAAATCTAACTCATGGATAGATTAGATAGCTGAGTGATTCAGAAGGTTTGAGGGCTAGGCAGCAGGATAATGAAGAGATTCCCAAGTGTACACAAGCAGCAATGAAAATGTATCATTATTATCTAAATTGGTCTGGCCATTTCATCTTCACACCACTGTTTTGATTGGCAGACTCTGCGGTCTGCGGGGAAGACATACATGGTGTTCTTCGTGGTGGTGATCTTCCTGGGCTCCTTCTATCTGGTGAACTTAATATTGGCAGTTGTGGCCATGGCCTATGAAGAGCAGAACCAGGCCACCATTGCCGAGGCATGGCAGAAAGAAAAAGAGTTCCAGTTGGCAATGGAACGGCTAAAAAAGGAACAGCAAGTATGTGTCTGTTTGATATAATATTGTTTGTTAGACAAATCTATGCGTTCCCAAAATATAATGGAAATGATGGTTGTCTCTAAGTACAATGGCAGTATATTCTTTTTCTTCTTCTTTTTCTACTTTCAGCTGCTCCTGATTAGGGTCAATTGTTTCCATTTCCTTCTCTTCTCTGCATCTTTCTTTATCACACCAACTCCCTCACCACTTCCTACTAGGCTTCCCTCTTCCCTTCAGCTCCATCCTCAGCATCCTTCTCCCAACACACCCAGAGTCTCTCCTCAGCATCCTCCTCCCAACACACTCAGTCTCTCCTCAGCATCCTCCTCCCAACACACTCAGAGTC
>JBBPCW010000006.1:17642112-17660624 GCA_037974425.1 Phenacogrammus interruptus
CTCCTCAGCATCCTCCTCCCAACACACTCAGTCTCTCCTCAGCATCCTCCTCCCAACACACTCAGTCTCTCCTCAGCCAGCTCGAGCTGTCCCTCAAATAAACTCATTCCTGATCCTGTCCATCCTTGTCCCTCTCAGTATAAATCTTAACAGCTCTACAATACAATATACATACAATATAAATGGCAGTATATTATAAGACAGCTGGCTGAAAACATTTGAGAGCCCCTGCCTTAGAGCACTAAATGTGTACGTATTATTGTCATATTACTTTTACTGCAATGGGTAAAAATATATGTAAGGATTTGTTTCAAGAGGTTTGATCTTTATTTAGTACTAAATCAGTGAAGCATATCATAATTTTGACAATGATTCTTTTCACCCTCTGTCTCACAGGCAGCTCAGAAAGCTCAGGAGACAGAGTCAGTGTTGGTTTCTGATCTGTCTCCCTCGGCTCCACAAGACGACAAAGAGCACAAGAGCAGGAAGACAAGCTTGAGGCCTCTTTCAGAGGGGACAGAGAACAACGGCGAAGAAAAAACACCAAAGTTAGATGCCATAGAGGGAGTAAAGGTATGTGAAGTATGTGAATTTGCTTCAAAAACTAGAATAAAAATGATTATATCAACATTATTTTTCTTTCATAAAGCTCCATTTTAGCAACATTCATTCATTCAATGGTAAAGATTTGAAATCAGTAGAGTAACAGGAAATAGGTGTAAATAATACTGTATTTTTTTCAACCAGCAAACACATGCTCTGTTGGTACGCACTCTGTCCTCGAGGACAAGACGAGGGAGTCAGGTCAGTATCTTCAACTTCCGGCCACGGAATAAGGATTCAGAGGCGGACGCTGACGACGAATTCAGCATTTACGGTGATTCAGACAGTCGGGCTGGCTCTATTGTCCTTCCCTGGCACAGGCGACGAACTAGTGCTCAAAGCACAGGCAGCCATGGCTCCCAGGTCTTCTTTCCCAGCCTCAATATCAATGGCAAGCTGTTTGTGGCCATGGATCAGAACGGTATTTCAGGCCCTGGACCTCTGAGCCCTCTCCCATTACCTGCATGCACTATGGAAAAGGTCAAAGAAGAAAGTGTGAGTAGCTCCATCGTTTTATGCAATTGGTTTAAAGTAAGGTTTAGGTATTCTTTCTCTCCAGCCCAGATGTTAAAGGTTTCAGCAGTTGGAATAAACTGGAAAGAAAGAGACAAAACCTGATCCCGTTATTCCATGATATCCAGATATGTTGTTCAAACACTCCAGTCCAAATTAAGTGTACAAAGCATGCATCTTGACAGGGATATTATTGAATATGGCTCTATGAATGCACACATCAGCTAAAATATTTTAGCAGAAATATAGGGAAATTATTAAAAACCATTGTGCTGTTTACTGAATTATATTTGACTATTATGTTACGTGCTAAGCTTGGCTTACTTTTAATTAACTGTATGGCTTGGTGGAGGAATGGCCTATTACCAAAATAAATTAAATTGTTTATTTAACCTTAATTTTATCGTAACGCATTTGTCACCGGTTAATTAAAGCAATCAGCGATTTTTCATTATACAGTGACTTGCAACAGTGCACACTTTAGCAACAGAGCTCACACTTAAGCTTATCCTTTAGCAGCATTCGGAATCTGACCCTTCTCCACATTTAAAGACATTTCAATGGTTATCTTTTATAATGAATGGTCAATAATCTTTATAAATGTTCAGTATTACATTTACTGAACAAACAATCTCTGAACTCAAAGACATACCCAGCGTGAGTGGTAGCGTTGAGTACATGATGGGTTTTTCCTGAGAAACAAGAGCTTACTTCTCTGAATCAGCTTGGTCAATGCACTCAATGACACTGAGCCTAATCACAGCCTATACAAAATTCTGCCTTGACACATGGCTCAGTGGTGCTTTCTTTTCCATATATTTATTCATTTGCAACTCACATAAATGCATAAATGCGCTGCATGACTTATGAACAATTAGCTTATGCAAACATCATATATAAATTGCATTCACTCTTGGTGAAGTCCCTGTCCTGTGCACAAAGTGAGGTCCAAAAAACATGATTTAATGAGTTTTCTGTGGGGAAACTCCAGTAGGCTGCACAGAGCACCCACCGCCGCCCAAGTGAACAATGCTGCATTGAATTGCAATGTCAGTTGTGGGCCAGCCCATCAGGTGCAACAACAGTCCAATTAGGATGTCCAATAGGCACATATATTGGTATGATGGGCAGGTGTCCACATACTTTTGGCCATATGGTGTCTGATTAATAATGGCAATATTATTACACAGTCTGTGTCGACAAGAAAAGAACTGCAGTGTTCTTTATAGCATGCTTTTGAGAAAGAAGGAACAACAGAAGGCTGTAAAAAAAACAGCAAACTGATGCGTTTGATTATGGTGACATTTATTATAATGTGCAACTTAAAATGTACTAGTGTTTTGTTGTCAGGCAAAAACTGTAAATGCATGCGGATTTGTTCTTGCGCTAAAGAGAAAGTCCTGAAAGGCTCAGGAGTTAATCAGGCACTCTCAAGAGACCTGACAACCTCATCCCTATCTGACAGAAATGAGTGAGGGGAAAGGGGGGAAGATACACTGTTGTCTTGGCAATGCAGCTATGGTAACGTAGCAACAGTTGAATAGGAGTTGTGGCGTCTCGTCACACACAATCACGCACACACATTGTCTTTCTCACACACATACAGAAGAGAAAGGATCACTGGGTTTCCCTCTTGCCAAAACAGTGTGTGTGGGTGTTCGCACTGGCAGTGATAAAGTGCCTTTGCGTCATTCCTTTGACTACCTGCAGGTTAAATACTTGTTTTTAAAAGCAAAGGGTCATTGCTTAAGACAAGGCCTTGTATAACTGAGACCCCAAATGTAATCTTCGATAAAAGATACCTACATGGTTGTTGCAGGGCTATAGATATACATAAAAATGGTGTCATTGTTAATACATTAATAAATAATAATAATAATAATAATAATAATAATAATAATAATAATAATAATAATAATAATAATAATAATAATAATGTTTATGTGACTGAGCCCACCTAAACAGAAACATGAGACTGGACAAAAAATGAAACTGGACAGCAGAACATGTTTTTCTAATAAAGGAGTAACTAGGAAAAAACATACACAACTGTCAGGCTCTCTTTTTTACTGTAACAAAGAGAGAATTTAAATCATGCATTATCATGCCACACACTGCCAATTAGCTAATTGCCAATTGCTTACATTGTAACTGATTTGTTCATTGAGTATTATGCCATTTATTTTTCCTGAAGAAGGTACAGTAAGGTGACACTGCCAGCAGCTTGTTGTTTTTAAGCTGTGCCATTCACATGACCACAGTCCCCTTTGCCTTCTACAGGGACCAAACTCACTGAACGAACTGAGCAGCATGCTCCTCCCCCAGATTTCCCAAGAGGGCCGAGACAGAGCGCTAAGTGCTGCTAGCTACCTCACTGACGCCATGGAGGGTAAGATACGCAGAGTGGAAATTTTACTCCTCAGCATTAGCCCCAGTAAGATTCCACATCTGAGACTCACTTTGGAAACACAATCAGTTTGTTAGGGGCATTTTTGAAAAAAAAAAAAAAAAAAACTTTAGGAAATTGTTTATTGTTTTATTGATCTGATGTTGTCTACCGTCTTACAGTTAAAAGCATGCATTGATCTCATGCATTGCTTTGCATAACTATCTTAAATGTAAAAAAAAAAGGTTTCGACTTAATATCCGTGCATCGCTTTTATGAGCGTAGAGCATGTAAGGACAGAAGGGCATCTCCATCTGTTCCGCGTTAAGGTCGTCCTCTGGGGATTCACTCTCTCTTGTTTTCAAGAGAGAGGTGTTATTCTCCTTAAACCCAGCTAATCATGAAACAGTCTGCTTGCAGCCTCATCAGGATCTCATAAGAGATGTTTCTGTTGGGTCTTTTTCATCAGCAAATAATGCAGGAAACGGTTGTGTTGTTGAAAATCTCGGCATGACTCTCAAATCCACCATGAGTCAATTATATAGACAATATAGACCTTACCTACGTGACATGTTTAAATACATGTAACATAATGTGAAGTAACCCAAGCTGTTCTTTACTCCGTTGAGATGAACTCATTGCAATAGATCAAAACTGTAGTACTTTTAAAACCACTTGAATCCAAGAAAGTGCCTGTCTACCTACGTCCTGCTGAAGTAGAGGGGGTGGAGGAATGTTCCCTGTCTCGTATTTTTACACAACTGGTATTAAATGACTAACATTCGGTTTCGAACATTCAGATTCTAAAACTTTAAAGCACTTTTCTACTCTTTCAAATTAGACCAGTTTTCATTGTGCTTCCATGTGCTAGACTAAGCTCATGAAAAAGCTAAGGGCAAAACATTTTCCAGT
Organism: Phenacogrammus interruptus; assembly: GCA_037974425.1. NCBI lineage: Eukaryota > Metazoa > Chordata > Actinopteri > Characiformes > Alestidae > Phenacogrammus > Phenacogrammus interruptus. The sequence goes on from JBBPCW010000006.1 coordinate 17,646,527, forward strand.
CTGCCCTCTTATTTTGGCCAACAGTATCAGTGAGACATCTAAAAGGTATTGTATTCAAGAATCAATGTGTGTACACTATAAATGTAATGGAACAAAATCAAATTTGTAAATCCCTGACTGAGGCTTTATCAAGCAATTTCTATTTTTGAAATATAATGAAATCACGTTTAGAATATGACTCCCTTATAAAAAGTATGGTCTCGAATTGTGAATTTGTCAGCGGAAAAGTTGCTAACAAAATGTATTTGAAAACCGAGTAGGCCTATTTTAGATCCGCTAGCATGAGAAAATGCCAATCCTCATTATCACAGATACAAAAGCTGACATGGCAGGACACCATGAAGCCTAGCATTGTACTATGTGTAATGAATGTGGTTTGGTTTTTTCACATGACTGCTCACGTTACCTGTTATACGATTATTTGACTTCTTATTCTGTGTATTACTAATTTCATTTAAAATTAATATGTAAGTCTTGCATTATGTCCATCATCCTACAGCTGTTCACTTTATCTGTGTTGCATCCTTAGATTTTTGATCCTTAGCCACAAAAAACAAATGCTCAGTATGCTTATGTTCTGAGCGGAACTAAGATGACCATGGTGTTCACAGGAGGTCTGCTGGTTGGTAAATTTCCCTTGGAGTGGATGAAATTAGGTCTGACAGGGTGGCTGCACTCCCAGTGGAGAATGACACTACCACAAACACATCTGAGGAGTTAGCTTGCACATTAGTCTTCCCAAGTCAAGAAAATGGACCTGCTGTCCATCTTTATCACATTTCTCATTAGAAACGGATGAATCTGCCCCCAATTTCCACCAAATACACGGCACGCTCCACCCCAGTACATTACTTTAGTCATTTTGTGTCAAATTTGGATCGTATTTGACCATATGCACTGTGTATCAGCAAAAGGAAACGTTCATTCTAATTTGATATTAATCTAGAATTACTGTATCTTCTAATTTGTATTCCATAGCCAAGGCAAGAAGTCAAGTTTGGTTTTATACCAAACATAGGGTGGTAAAAAAGATTGTATCTGTGGCAAGAAGAAACTGCCTAAAGCTGGAGGAAGAAAACTTGAGAGGCACCAAGATTTGAAATGGGAATTCATTCTCCTTTGGGCAACAATGACTGGGAAGAAAGAATAAAAGAATAAATTATGACTAACAAGTTATAAAAGGCAGACGTATACAGACATAACCACTGTCCACATACCAAAGACCAGTGGTCAATAGTAGCAGAATCAATTAGAAAGTGTAATTAGTAGTAGCAGCTGACATTAGAGTCTGAGTGAGTAATAATTGCTTTGGTTAGCGGCGAGCAGTGCATTCAAGTGATTCATGTTCGTCAAACTGGTCTGGAGGATAGGTGAGTAAGATGTTGTGATGCCGGTCAGTTTAGACTAGAGTACAAGTGTACAAGTGAGCAAGAAACACAGATGATGACCAATCAAGATGAAGGGGTGGGCTGCTCGGAAACTATAAAAACAATCAGAGTTAGCTCTGTTTGTGTTTACAGGACATCAAATATGAATGCGCAAAAAGCGACTCTGGTAGACCTAGTTATAACAGACTAGCTAAAAAGAAAAGAGCAATGGGGTATGAGAGCACCTAGAAGAGCGACCAGCATATTATTCCAAAGCTGGGTGACTCTTTCTCCTACTGTATAATTCTTTGAACCAGCGAATAGTCAGCGACCTTGTGATCTAGGGTTGGTGGTGGCCTAGTGGGTTGGATACTTGCCTCTGGACCAAGAGTTCATGGTTTGAATCCTACCTTTAGCACACCACCACTGGGTTCTCGAGCAAGACCCTTAACCCCAAGTAGCTCCAGGGAGACTGTCCCCTGTAGTTAGGCAATGGAAGTCGCTTTGGATAAAAGCATCTGCTAAATGCTATAAGTGTGTCAGCAGCTCTATTTTGTAATATAAATGGAATTTGACTTGAAGCCAGTAGAGTTTTGCTGATATCAGAATGATGTGGTCAGATTTCCTGGTTCTATTGAGAACTCTCGCAGCCACATGCTGCACTAGTAGAATTAGTTTAGGTTTATTTTAGAACATCCTGACAGCAGGGCTTTACAGCAATTTAATATTAAAGTAATAAAGCTATGAATAACTTTTTGTATAATTTATGAATAGTCTTAACTTAGCAGTATTTGGAAGAGGAGGAGAGGTTGTTCTAGTAATATAAAAGATAGATCAGAACTGATACTGACAGCAAGACTTTTTCACAAAAACTGAGAAAATAGATCTTGAATGAAAACTGAACATTTTTTTCTGGCTATTTTTTTTTCTTTTTACACAATCCTCTGTTTTTGTAATTCTTGTAAATTAATCATCTGATATATACAATTGTATGTCATCTGTATAGCAGTGGCAGCTGATCCTCTGTTTGCAGATAAACATATTTTACTGATTTGGTTTGGTGAGGAGATCATTGTTGAACTAAGTTAAAGCATGACTTTGATTTTATCATTGAAAAAGACCATGAAATCAAGTCAAAGTTAACTTTATTGTCAAATCTGCCATACGTACCAGACATACAGAGAATTGAAATTACGTTACTCTCAAATCCCAGGTGCGTACATGTAACATTAAATACAAAAGGTGCAATTTAAAAATATATATACAACCAAATACAATTACACCTATGATCTATAAAAAAAAATATGGTGCAAAAAGAGCAAGATTGTGGTAAAGTGACAGTTAAAACAGACAAAATCTTTAGAGGTAGACTGAGGGTAGTACTAATTGGGTAGTAGTAAGAGGTAGTTAGCAGAGCACTAAATCATCACTGATGCAGACTGAGGGAATCTGAGGTTTGAAATGGTGCTAACTAATAATCTAGCATTATTCTTTTAGATCCAGTGAGAGAGGGCAGATAGGCAGAGTGTGCCTATTCTACTGTAACAGTAACTGTTCTACTGTAGTTTGTGAAGCTGTCCTTCCAGGCAGAGAGAAATGTTTCCAGTTTGGTCACCTGCCATTTACGCGCAAATTTTTGTACATTTTGCTCTGAGACATGTCTTTGTTGTACTATGGCACAAGTATTTCTGTCCAAAATCTGAAAGAATGGAATGTTTAGAGCAGATTTTTTGTTATGTGGACCAAAACATGTTTTCTATATATCTGATGAGGGTTCATACATATATTATGGCTAAAAGTAAGCTTGTATCTGTTGAGAAAATGATCTGAGATTAATCATAGATCATTAAGTTATGTATTTTATGTTAACACAATGTTTTATTATTACCTTAAGTTATCCATATTAACACCATACTATGTTATCTATGGTAACACCAATGATTAAAATTAAATGATACATTTTAAATCACCAACAGTTATTACTTTATGATAGACTTTCTAGAGATAGGCAAAATTCTTAAGCCTGGGTAGAAATGTTTGTTTATTAGAGCACTGCAGTTCAGAACCTCTTTTGCATTACTTTCAAATGTATAATGGGTGTTAAGTAGGCTACATGATAGTTAATTGTAATAACTTGTGATATTTTATGAAGCAATAATAATAAGGAGCATGCTATTATTAGCATCATAATTCAGTAACCAGATGATAGATGTATTGGTTGGTAGTCTAATATGTTGTATTTTTATGAAGCATAATACACAAATGAAAGTGCTGTAAAAAATGCCAACGTCATCCAATTGGTGTTTAATAATGTCGTAATTGGCAACCAGTTCATTACCAACTATTGGCTTATAAGACTTTATGAAGGCTTTGCAAGGGCATAATAATGTGCCCCTATATTTAAGACGGATGTGACACGGCACGCTGAAGCACGGCACTGATTGTTTTTGCTTCGGGGAACTGGTTCTCTACATATGTTTTAATAAATCAAACCTTTGTGTTAAATGTGTACAGAGTTGGAGGAAGCCCAGCAAAAATGTCATCCTTGCTGGTACGTCTTTGCCCACAAGTACTTAGTGTGGACCTGCAGCCCTGGCTGGCTCAAGCTGAAAGAGTGGGTCAAGTTCATGGTGATGGATCCCTTTCTGGACCTGGCCATCACCATCTGCATCGTTCTCAACACGCTCTTCATGGCTCTGGAGCATTACCCCATGACAGATGAGTTCAACAGGATGCTGTCGGTGGGCAACCTGGTGAGTGGTAGATTATCTTGCTAGAATATTAGCCTAAGCTGGATGGGCAGGTAGAGTCACAGGAATAGCTTGTTTGGTGAGTAAGAACAATATGTAAGTAAGCGATTTTGCTAAGTAGAACAAAGTTTGCTGTGAGAATCTAATTTTTCAGCCACTGTCTGACTCCACACTTGTCATGTTAAGGGGGCATTCACACTTTTTCAGCAGCTCGCTCATTATATCAGACTCTGTTCTGCTTGCAACATGCAAAAACAGCATTTTTGAAGTTGGTTGTTCATTACCGAAGACAAAGTGATTGCAAGAGACAGGCTTGTTCCCCTGTGAGGCTTTTTTTCCCTTTTTTTGCACACAGTATTTGTCTACAAAGAAGGGTCAGCTGAGAGCATTTCAAGACTCAAACACCTTTCCATTTCAGAGAAATAGATAAAACTGCTAAATACTTTCAAAAGATTTTCAAATCTATTATAAAATAAATATCCTCATTAAGAGAGAGATTTTGCTGCAGAAGAATACACTTCAGTGGTGACATTAGAATGTGATGGGAGAGCTTGTCTGTTTTGAGTTTACCATTAAGATGCATTGCACTCTACGTATGTGTGTTGCCTTATGCAATATCGAGCAAACGTATGTCAACATGTTCACATGCATATATGTCAACATGTTTTAAGCATTGCACTCAAGCTGTGCTGTGAGGGTGTCTGTGTTGTGTGTAGTCGGTCTGCATTGTATTGAATACAGTCATGTCAGGGCAACAGTCCCCAAATCAATATGTCTCTCTCCACTTGGTCAGCCTCGATATTTGAACATGCTGGGTTGGTGTTTATCGAGGTGTAAATGTGGCACAGCTCACCTCAGCAGTTTGGTCGAGGGTACATATTGGGTGACAGAGCACGCCTCTATACGCTCCCTTTCTTGCTGGTTGTAGCAGTCCTGATACCTCTATTATGGTGCTGACATTCTTACCATTGTGTTACTTTGTGAAATAAATGCAATAATGTTTTGGTTATTTAGCTCTAACTCAGCCATTTCATTCATTGTGCGATTGTTAAATGCATTGTATTAATAATGACTAAGTAATTATTAATGGAAGTTTTATTCTGCACCTTCACGATGCAGATGTGGTCAGCTGCTCAGATCAATGTGATCACAAATGAGTGTTTTTAGACAAGTCTTTGTTGTTTTTAGCAGGAATAGAGTATATCTACACTTGGTTTAAATGCCTGTGTCTTCACACATTTGTAGGGTTTTGTTCATGCATGCCAAAATTTCCTCAAATTCCTCATGTCTAGTCTGCCTGAGTGGACTTTGTTGACTGTAGACAGTGTAGCGATGCCCCATGGTTGCCAGTGCACTGCATCCCACAGCGAAAATGTCACAGAGCATCTCCTCTCCTCCTCTACTGCCACTGCTTAACCCTCCACACTTGGGCCATCCTCAGACTTGTGTGTGTGAAGCGTGGTGTTAGACCCACTCATGCACCCCTGAAGTGACTGTGCTTTTAAAATGTGGGATGCACAGAACAGAACATATTGGAGGTGGCTTCTGTTTGTGCTTTTTACTGTAAAGCACTTGAACGAGTCTTCCAACCGGAAGAGGAGAGAGAGACAGTGAGTGAGAGAGATAGTGAGAGAGAGAGGGAGAGAGAGAGAGATCGGGAGAGAGGCAGGCAGGCAGCCTTGAGTCAGCCTTATGATGAGTCATACATCTTTTGGTCTGCACTTCGGCAGATCATCATGTTTCACCCGTCTCCAAGACTGGAGGAACAGTTCTGTGGTAATGTCTGAGAATCTGAGATCACACATTGCTTATAAGCTTACCTTTTGTGAACGTATGATCAACCAATGCTTGTTTACAGGTGATAGAATTTTCATAGAAGAGATTATCACCTTTTTTTTTACTAAAGTTTTTTTTTACTAAACCTTTTTAAATAAAGGTGGCCCCCGAGTAGTCTTAAAATTTTGAATACATTCATTTTTACACTGATCAGCCAACACAAGAAAATGACTGACAAGTCAGTGAAGTGAAAAACAATGATTACCTTGTTATTAGGGCAACTGTTGAGGGATATATGAGAAATATATCTGTCAATTCTTGAAATTGTGATGGCTAGAGAACTGGGTCAGAGCATGTCTATAACCACTGGCTTTGTGGAGTGTTCTCACCAACACAAAAGGAAGTAAACCAGTGACAGGGCTGGGTGAACAAGGTTTACTGATGCTTGTGATGAGTCACAAGTACCTGAAAGAGCTAATGCTGGCTATGCTAGAAAGTGTCAGAACACATGATTGATCACAGCTGTCCATTGTTCACTGGAGAAGATGCCTAAATGGGGATGTGAGCCAAAAAACTGGACCATAGAACAAAAGAGGAATGTGACTTGGTCCGATGAGTGACATTTTCTTTTACATCATGCAGATGACCCAGTGTGTCTGCATTGCATACTAAGGGAACAGGTGGCACCAGAATGCACTATGTGCAGAAAGCATGCCAGCAGATGCAGTGTGACACTCTTCTTCTTCTGCAAAACCTTGGGACCACCTACCTCAGCCTTGTTGCAGACCAAGTACAGTAATGATATTCCTTAATGGCACTGGCCCCTTTAAGCAGGCCCTGCCACACTGCAGTAGTTTAGAAATGGTTTTAGGAATGTGAGTTTAAAGTGTTGAAAAAACCCAAAATATCAACATCATTAAGTACCTGTGGGATTTGCCGGACAATGTAGGTTTGGACTAGAAACCCCTCAGTTCTGTGAAGGACAATCTTTTTGGACAACTTCCAGTTTTGCCATGCTTCCAATTTTGTGGACACAGTTTGGGGAAGAACCTTTTCTATTCCAGCATGACCGTGTCCCAGTGCACAAAGCGAGCTCCATAAAGACATGGCTGGTTGAGTTCGATGTGGAAGAACTTGACTGGCACAGAGCCCTGACCGACCCCAACCTCATCTAGCAACTTTGTGATGAACTGGAACGGAGATTTTTGAGCCAAGCCTTCTTGTCCAACATCAGTGTCTGACCTCATAAATGCTCCACAGAATGAATGGGCACCAATTCCCACAGAAACACTGATATCTTGTGAGAAGCCTTCCAAAAACAGTGAAAGCTGTTAAAGGGAACCAACTCCAAATAAAGTCTTTGAATCCAATGTCATTAAAGTCACTGATGGTGTAATGTTGAGGTGTCCCGATACTTTTGTTCATATAGTGTATTTTAATGGCCTGAAGGGGACCTACTATGCAGGTCGTTTTAGTGTTTTGGCAGATCGTTATATGTCTTTCTTAGTTGACCTGAATCAAATAGAACATTTTTTTTTCTTCATATTGTAGCAAAACAATGCTGTAGTATTTCAAGATTTGATATACTCATTGTATTCAAGTCGCTTTTTCTTGCCCCTTTTTATAAATACACTCTGGACATGGCTAGAGGGTTGCCTTTCCAATGAGAATCCCTGGCATTACAGGTTTTTGTGATAGACACCACGCTCTTGTGCTTTGGAATGCCCTGAGGAAATATGAAAATTCTGTTATAAATCTTTAAATAATCAGGACATCCCCTTCCATTTAGTGTGGTGTTATAATAACATTTGGCAGCAGCCTATCAAGGCTAATGAGCAGTATGCTGAGCTAATTACTCTGCGGAGATGGAAATGAGACTACGACTCTTTTTGCTGAAAGGTGAGTGTTGACAGTGGTCCACTCGAGGCGATGGAGGATGGTGTTCCAATCCCAGTCACAGCGAATCTGTGTGCTTGTACATCTTGCTTATTTAAGCACCATGCAGAGCTGATATACAGTAGGTTTCAAGTATAATAAACATCAATGATGACAAGAAGGGTATCACATACGGTGAGAGAGCAAGGCTTTACTGTGAGTATAGTGTCAGTATTAACATACTGTCCTTGATGAAACCAAAAAATGGTGACAAAAGTGGTGTCAAAACATGGTTAAACTATATATTGTGTGAATAGAGTGTCTGGGTTAATTATATAGACCATTTGTGAAACCAATACATTCTATGAATATAGTGTTTTAGTAATATTTTGTTCTTGGTGAATCCAAAATACATCGCAAAGCTGGCTTCTGTATTAAGATTTAATTCTTGAAAGCAAAATGAGTCATTTTACACTATAGAGGATGGTCATTTATACTGTGAGGTTTAAGAAGCGGAGCTTCAAAGAAATGGAAAGATAGTCCTTTTTGCCAGGTCTACATGTTAATGGTCAGATTAAAGAGGTGATTAAAAGATGTGAGGCATGGTAGAAATGAGCAGCTGAGCATGCACAGAGATGATATAATATCGAAGTCTGCAAAGCTTCTCAGAGCTCTGTCCAGTGACAGGGCTAACCAGCTTGAAAAGGGCCAGCTCCAGTTGTGATGCGCAGTGTTCAAACCTCCCCCAAAGCCTGTGTCACGTATCCCGTGTCACATCCATGAGCTCATCCCTGAGCAACAACAAGCAGAACGACACACTCTTCGAGGAAAAAAAAATTCAAAAACACAAGCCTGCAGACCTGTCACAGACGGTGTAGCTTTCATTAATGTACTAGTCCTTCCTAGCAGTGTCCATTGTTCTTGCCATCCAAAGGCTAATGTTCTTTGGTAAAAGAAACTGTATAATTGAATCATTTAGAAATACAAAGCACATGTACATCTAATGCATGCTCTTATAAGATGAAGGAATTACATGTTTAGGAACCTGCGCTGCACAACCTGCAAGTGAAATGTAAACTCAAAGTAAAATGTGCTTCCAAAATAAACATATTTACCACAGTGATCCAAAAATGTACATACAATTGTTTGAGGAAGTCTTTTATTTCTATGCCTACAGGTCTTCACAGGAATCTTCACAGCAGAGATGGTCCTCAAGATCATTGCACTGGACCCATACTACTACTTCCAACAAGGATGGAACATCTTCGACAGCTTTATTGTTTGTCTCAGCTTGATGGAGCTCGGCCTTTCCAATGTAGAAGGTCTGTCCGTCCTGCGATCTTTTAGACTGGTAAGGTCTCTCCAATTAATGGCTTTGTTTATGGTCAGGGTACATGCAGACACATCCCACTGTTAACCTGGGCAGCGAATACCATAAAAGCCAGGTTGTTTCGATAACTGTAATAAGGCTAGAGAAAATAATTGCTCAGGTTTTTGATTCTGCTTAGATACCTGCTACAGGAATCAAGAACAGTGATTTTCCACATGAAATCTGTACACCACAAACAATTTAGCTTTTATACAGAACAACAAATTAAAGGGTAGAAAAGTGTTGATGCAGTAATGATAAAATTGCATGTTGTGTTTTATACTTCTTATCATTTTTATCCTTCACCCACAGCTGAGAGTCTTCAAGCTGGCTAAGTCATGGCCCACCCTGAACACCCTGATAAAGATCATTGGGAACTCTGTGGGTGCCTTAGGAAACCTGACTCTGGTTCTAGCCATCATCGTTTTTATCTTTGCTGTGGTGGGCATGCAGTTGTTTGGGAAGAATTACGAGCTTTGCGTGTGCAAGATCTCCAAGGATTGTACGCTGCCACGGTGGCACATGAAAGACTTCTTCCACTCCTTCCTTATCGTGTTCCGGGTGCTGTGTGGGGAATGGATTGAGACCATGTGGGATTGTATGGAGGTGGCTGGACAGCCGCTCTGCATCGTGGTCTTCATGCTGGTCATGGTGATTGGGAATCTGGTGGTAAGTTTCTGAGCTGCTTTTTAATTGCATCCCACTAATGAACTTTCATTATGTTCTGCTGGAGGACTGTTGTGCTGTGATGTACAAGCTTATAATTACAAGTCTAGGACAGACTCGAGATGCTGAAGCTTTTAAATCACAGGCTTTTAAAGTTCTGCAGCTTTATTTTAAGAGGTTTTAGATCTGCAATCTCGACGGGTAGACAGATTGTGTCTCCCTTAGGTCAGCTTGGCTCTGTTTGGCCAATGCAAACACAGTCTTCCCCATGTTCCCTGTTGTCAACAAGCATAGCTAAGAGCTTGAACCCTGCAGGATCCCTCTAGCAGATTACCCTTTCTACACAGCTCCTATTTCTACTATCTGACACCCTTTGTCTTTCTCTTTCCCTGACCCTCTTCACTGGTTCAGTTCTCTGTCTGTCACTCTCTCTTTTTCTCACTGTCTCACCTGTCCTCCCTCTGTCTCCATTCAATTCGTTCTTTCTCATCAGATGTTGCCTCCATGTGTCCCGTGGCTAAAGACTTTGGCATGGCCCAAGCTAAAGTCTTTTTTTCTGTACTCTAGGGACAGCTTTTTGTAAAAGAGCACTAGTTGGCAGTTGAGGAGGGCCATAGGTGTTTTTGTAGATGCTACTGTACGTTGGACTGCTTCTTTCGGTTTTAATGCCCCTCATAGCTCTAATGTAATTCCCCCCATCATCTCAGATACAGTTTAAAATAGCATTCCTCTTTAAATGATGAGAACTAAGTGCAAAAGTTGATTATATAGAGCTAATTACATTGAAACATTGCAATGCTACTATATGCAGAAATGAGCAACAGGATACCTTTGTACTATGTGAAACAAATATTGTAGTATTGTCTGGTACAATAATGATCAAATACTTTACACCTTAAATGGGCCAGTTTCCCAGACTGAGCCCAGGCTGAAAAGAAGTTCCAACTGTTTAGTGTAAGATTTGTCCAGGAAACCATCATTATAACTTCAAAAAGTAGGAAGATTTGTGTTAGCACAGTAGAATTAGGTCTTATTGGCTGGTCCAGACTACCCTTCCTCACTTTCCCAACTGCATAAGATAAGATAAACCTTTATTAGTCCCACAAATCTTTTATATTAGTTTTAGCCCCTGAATAAAATGTGAAGTGTGATCGCATTCTTGCTATAAAAGCAGTGTTTGGAGACACAGTTTCTGAAAAAAAAAATTGCTTGCATGGATTTGCGATCTTCTGATTCAGAGGCTAGCGCTTTACCAAGCCATTATTGGTAAGGACAGCTGAAAGCACACTAGTTTTTAATTAAACCAGCATAAAGAGAAGCCCATCTCAACCACAATTTTTAAATACTCTGCCTGATCAACCAATCTGAATACAAGCTCATTGAAGGGGTTATTAATGGATGTTTTTACATCAGAGCCATGCTCATATTTCCAACACTGCAGGAGGAGAAGTGGCACCAAATTCAGCTAGAAGAAGAAGAAGAAGAAATTCAGAACAGTCATGAGACACATTCACAGCAATTACTGAATTTCCAGGGATTAAATGTGGACACTCATGCACAGTGTAAGTCCATGACTGTCAGAGCGAGGGGTTTCCATTCTAACTGATGTATAGACAGGTGCTGCTTCTCTACCAGACTGTTAATTGTGGACCTCTGTCACAATATGGATGTGTCACGTTGCTAAAATATTACAACTCTGACATATTCTTTATCATAAGCTCCTAAAAAGCAAACACGATCAAATGGTTTTAGTTTTATTACAGCAACTATTTTTAGATCATTTAGCCCAGTCACCCCAGTGACTGAGGAAGATATGTACAGAGGTATGCTCTTGAAGATATTAGTTTACATCTACTCTGTGGCATGTAGCATGAATAATCAAACAGTAATGACTATATATTGTTTCTCATGTTGTTTTCCACCTAGGAACTGTCAATAGTTCAGAACTGTCCCTTGATACATCCTCTCTATCACTAGCCTGAGTTGTTGCTGCTTATGTCTTTCAACTCTTAATTGTGTCCCACTGAAGACAGGGATTCACAGGACATGTAGTGTTAATAAGCCTGTGTCTTTCTCCAGCTTTGGCCTCGCACTAGGTCTCCGTACCTCTGTAAGGCAAGTGCACCCAGCACCAATTACCCGGCCCCATGCATCAGCTAATATTATCTTTCTCCATGGGGCCGCCTCCGGTGTACAGCATCATTTGCTTACGTACTTGTGTAATGCATGTTTTCTTCACTGCATCCTTCCTCCCTTCTCTCTCACTCTTTCTCTGTCCTGCTGTCATGAACTGGCCATTGTGAGCTCAGAGGGAGATGTAACCTCTTTAAATGTGGCCCATATATAGAATTGCTGCTAAGAGTGTTCAGCATGTGTCACTCTTGTCTTCTAGAACAAAAAAAAACATTTACCTTAATTATGGCTTTCATCAGTCGCATACCTGAACTAAAGCAAAGGTTAAAGTAAAGCGAAGCAGGTTGAACTGGCTGTCTTCAGTATGCCCACGATGTTTGCCCTCTGTTCTAAGTATAGCCTGTATAATCATGGCTGGGACTGATAATTGACAAAACTTCAGATCTCTTAACTGTTGATCTGTACGCAGCATGTTCAGACATGCTGTTTACTTAGTTCTGTGATTTATTCAGTGATTAGGTTCTGTTCTGTATTTATTTTTCAATTATTGTGGAGTTCACAGGCAAGTAGTCTGAATATTTGGGATTTTACCTGCACAGTCTTTATTAGGCAGATGTTTTTATAACCAATTTTTTTCAGTGTTAGTTTTGTAATATCAACACCAACAGGCTCCACTCCCTGTGCCTGTCTGCCACATGATGTGGATAACAGGTGTGACCACCCCCCAGATACCAACACGAGAGGGTTGTTTCCACTTGGAACAGAGGAAGAAGGAGAATGAGGAGAGATGGAGGGCTGACATTTTTCAAAATCCACTGAGTGTAATGGCATATATATATATATATAATGCCACTGCACACATCCCTGCAGAAGCATATATATATGAGAGAGACAGAGAAAGACAGCGAGAGAGAGAGAGAGAGAGAGAGAGAGAGAGAGAGAGAGAGAGAGAGAGATTCAGAGGTCATTATGGTTTATTTGTACCTGATCCTAGTGTAAGCCACTGCCGGGGTCCACTCACTCTCTAATCACCTTTTCTACTCTCAGTGGATGTGTTACCTGAGCATAGAGCAAACCCTACACACCTGAACTTGCTTGTGTGAATAGCATTTCCACTGAAAGAGGACTCATTTCATTTATATTTAACAGTTTGCTGGGACACTTCAAACCCATTGTTTGTTTACCCTGCTACATGCAAACCACATTCATTTAAATTGCAGCCTATCATAACATATTGTTATAACATCATACTCTGTTGTGATTAGCATGTTAGTTTGTAGCTAGTGTATTAGCTTGGGGCTAGTTTTTTTTTTAAAATAATGTACTTTTGTAAATGTTGACTGCTCTAATAAATGGACAATGAACACAGTAACATGTTATCATAATTGTCAGCCACTCCTTAATGTTGGAAACTTTACTGTATCAACACTGAATTAAATTTTTGGTATTAAAATTAATTAACACCCCTACACTTACTTGGTCTTATTACTGTTAACCTTATAGTCTAAATTAACTTCAGATAAGTTTGTCAGATATTCTTGCATTAGTTCACTTATTTTTGTTTGGCAAGAATGGCATTGTTATCCTTGAGATCTCAAAAAAATGTTGTCTTGAGAATTTATATTTGAAATTGAGATCTTGCAATTTTTTTAAATATATGATAAACTTTGGTGTAAAGTATCAAAAATAATCGAAAAGATTATTACAGATTACAGAAATCCGTATCATGTGCTTTTCTGGGCTGTGCTCTGCAAAAGAACAACATCATAGTGTCATACAGCTCTACAGCTGCAAACTTCATACACTGCATACTGTCCCCATAGTCTTAATTCAGTGCAATCATGAATTAGTGCTTAATTTGGGAAAAATACAGATCTTGGCCATTTAGCCTTTAGTTGCTTTTGCAGCAGCATGTTTTCGGTATGCGTGAGCAGCCTTTAATTTGAGGGGCTGTACTGTACTGATGGTGAAGTAAGGAGCTGAGCCCATGTGTTTGACACGCAGCACCACACCAGCTGTGATAAAAACCTAAGGGTAGAAGCTTTCCAAACAGTACCTTATAATTCAAATAATTCCGACACCACCCACACTTTTGTACAACATTTTCACATTTGTATGTGTGTGAGAGAGATTAAGAAAGCTGAAATGTGTTTGTACGCGCA
>JBBPCW010000006.1:17662670-17674852 GCA_037974425.1 Phenacogrammus interruptus
TGTGTGTGTGTGTGTGTGTGTGTGTGTGTGTGTGTGTGTGTGTGTGTGTGTGTGGGCTTGCTGTCATCACCCCAGATGGGTGTAGATATGCTTCGGGTCGATGCACCTGCGTGAATAATCATAATTATTTAAAGCAGCGCACTGTAACTGGAGAGGTGAAAGTGTCATTATCTGATGGGAGGCTTCCTAGATGCCCATTAAGTCTTTTAGGGTGGAAGTGTGCCAGAAAATGGTGCCAAAAAAGAATTAATTTTAAAACACAAAAAGTTTAATTAAAATTCCTCAGTAAAAAAGAAAATATATACTCCAACACAAATATAGCATTTTATGAGTTGGAAGAGGAACATGGATTTTTATTCTAGTTTATTTCCAACTTTCCTGGATTTCTGTTAAATCAGCCTTTAGTTAACCAGGTATTACATCCAAGAGAGAGCATATACTCAGTCAACACTAATGAATAGCCATTCAGACTGAATCCTTTAATGATCCTGTCTCAGGTGCTACTGACAGCTGTGCTCCTCGATAGCGTGTGTAAATGATGCTCGGGTTTTCTGAGCTATAAGTGTATGTGCGTGTGTGTGTGTGTGTGTGTGTGTGTGTGTGTGTTTAAGAGAGAGTGTCTGTTACAGTGAATGTATGGTGTCTCTCCCATAATCATGTCCTGCTGGTTATGGCCTCTTTGCTGCTAAGTAGGTCTGCTGTTAGTTAACACCTCACCACCGTCAATGGGCATCCCTTACCATTCCTCATTCTTCTTTTAAATGTTTTGTCTATGCCATTGGAACTTGACCTCTGGTTGATCATACCCAACCTTTTCTTTCTCAGTTTTCCTCTGTGGTATCCTCCTCAAAGACACTGATTTACAAAAAAAAATATCAATGTAATAGCAGTGAGTGGCTGACAATTTTAGTAAAGCAAAACAATATCAGAATCACATCACTATTGAGGGATAATCACTTAAAAATAATTTCCCTTTGCTTTAACCAAATTAATTCTACTCTGAAATATCAAGATGACACTGGGCTAATCTGGTAAAAACTCTGCATTTGATTGACTGTGCTTGTAACCCTAAAGAAATCACATTTCTCTGTAATGCCACCATATATAATCAGCCAAGGACACTCATATGAGTGCATCCCTAATGGCATTAAGTTCTCAGACTGCTTTCTCTTGCACATTTCCCTAAATAGTGCTTTTATATATTATATATTATTAATGATGTTTTTTTATTGTTTATATAGTTCCAGTGGAGTATTACATTTTTAAAAGGCTATATGTGGTTTGCTATTGATCATTAAATCCATTTTTATTGTATTTGAAATCCTAAAACTAAGTAGTAGACGGCTCAGTTATAAATATAATTGATCGAGTCATCCGTAAAAATTCATGGTCTGTTGACTGTAAAGTTGATTAAAGAAATTTACTTACGTCTAAGGCATAAAACTCAAGATCATACATCCTGTGAACATATGGCACCCATTACATCCATATGTCTGGGCCACAGGTGGTTGACAGTATGCTGTGTTAGAATCGGACTGTCTAAAGGGTCAAAAGTCAAAAGGGGTTACAGCAGCATTCCATTAAGGATTAAGCATCGTGCAGCTCTAGTGGGTCGCTGAGAGCTTTAGGAGCAGATGGAAACAGAACAGCAGTGGTCTACAGGTCCGGATGCTGATGTTACACATGCCTGCTGTGAGTAGTTTAACCCCTGAAGTGAAAAAAGCACCACAAATATAGGCTAGTTAACTAGGCCATTAAATGAACACCATATGCTTTTTTTTTTTTTTTTTTTTTTTTACGAGTTGCTTCTGAAACGGATGTTGTCTGAGTTATTTTCTCTTTTTCTAATGGTGTGCAAGTGTATCTGGCTTATAATACATCAGATTTTGAATTAAGTCACACTGATTAGTACAGAAAGCTTGGGATAGCTGTAGACTGATTTTTATTAAATGTATGATTCAATGGCAGTGATAAACTAGAGGTTAGGTCATATCAGAAATGCATGTGCTATGAAATCAAATGCCTAAAGTTTACCCTTTAAAATGACCTTAATTTTGACCTTAATTTCCCATACAGAAAATTAAGGAAAATTAAAGCTGATTCAGGGGTAAAACTACTGAATTATCCCCTTACTATTTTCAAATTTGCCTCTTAAATCATAGAAGCTCCTGAATTAACACCTTACATTTAAGATTAAGGGGTTTCACACTCATGCCTTAAATGTAATGTAAAATTGTTAAAAGGCAATGTAATATAAAATTAAGGGTAAATTAAAGGTAAAATTAAGGGTTCGGTTTTACAAATGAATGGCCACTTATTTCAAATGAAGGGTTTTGGTGTATTTTCAGAGGTAAGTACATTCATAGGAATACTGGGCTAATGTCCTAATTAAGATTAAGAAACATTCATAATAATTTGTCTAGCTGAACTGATTTATGACTCCTTATGCACCTGTATTGTGTTTGTACACTGAAAAATTATGTATATTTTATTCAATTTGTGTCACATTTTGAACACAGTTAACCTTAAGTGTTGGTCGTTTAGAATAATAAGGAACTATGAGCAGCTGCCTCCCTCCCTGACTGACTGACTGACTGACACAAGTACCACCTGTTGTCTCACAAAGGTACTCTGACAACACCGGTCAGCTGCCTATGTTGTGTTGCATAGATAATACTCTATTTATAGTGTGTGGTCTGGGGGGGCTTGCTGGGTTTGTGTTAGGCTCTCATCTCCAGTGAAGGCATTTGAGATGGCCAGCACGGGAGCTACCTGCGCTATGAGATCACAGGGCTGCTTTACAGGTTAAAGACTTTTCAAATGCTCTCCCCTGTGTGGTTGCTTTCATGCATCCTTCTCATCAGTTGTACACATGTGAAAGACATGCAACTGGATAAAACTTTATACCCGGCAAGCCACTGTACTTTTTTTCCTGCAGGAAAACAGTTGGAAAACATGCTCTTAAAAGAATGATGATAGAAACCAAGGTACTTTATTAAGGAGTCAGTTTGTCATGAAGTGGCTATATCAAGTTAAAGCAGTATTACACCTATAATTAATTTGCTCTGGTTCAAATCAGTTGGTTTGCATTTTTTTCAGTATGATTTAAATCTTAAACGCCTTTATGATGTTTTTGAGCAAGAGGATGCTTGAGATATCCCTGCCATAATTCTGCTCCTTGTCTGGAGGCCTCGTGCTCCAAGAGCTTGCCTTCCTATCAAAGGTCTCCTCCTGTGTTCCAGCTAAATGGCATCGTTAGCTATCATGGGTACTTAATGTTTTCTGGAGTGCATTATTTCATTATAAAGGCCTCAAGTGGACTGGAAGACTTTATGGTTCAGTGCCCAGTTTTATTGCGCTTAGTGCCATGATGGCAGTCTGTGTAGTGTCTCAGCCTCTGTTGGGTATCGCCACTTTGATAAACATAATTCATTTTGCTCAGTCAGTGAAAGCACAATGTGTTGATAATGTAAAGGCTTAAAGACAAGGAATGCTGCCAAGCCATCCAAGGCAAAGACAAGAGCCTCTCGTGAGGAAGCAGCATGGTTTATTTCTCCCTTTTCTCAAAGGCACAATAAATATTTTCTAAAAAGCATCTGTTCATCTTGCTTTTTTAATGCAAATAAATTGCTTGTGGCATAGTTTTAATAGACTACACTTAAATCTGAGAGAGAGAGAGAGAGAGAGAGAGAGAGAGAGAGAAAGAGAGAGAGAGAGAGAGAGAGAGACTATATGCGTCATAACTTGTAATTAGTAAAGTATCCTCTGAAACTGAGACACTTCCTCTCCATGCATGTAAAGCCTGTGAGTGTTATTTTTCCCCATCTGAGAATGCTTAAAGCAAGTCATGTTTTACTTTTTGATTTAAAAATACAGTGGGCAGTGACAGAAATGCATGATGACTCAGGAAACACTAAAGGATCTTCAGTGCTTGGCCTGATTCGCTGGGTGCTGGTGGGAGCCGACTTTTCATTATGACCGGCTTCAGAGGGGACGGAATGGGCTGGTTTCACATCACCTTCAAGGAAAGAGCTTGTCTCTATAGCATATAACACTACACTTAAATCTGAGAGAAAGAGAGGGGGGAGAGAGAGACTATATGCGTCATGACTTGTAATTAGTGAAGTATGCTCTGAAACTGAGACACATCCTCTCCATGCATGTAAAGCCTGTGAGTGTTATTTTTCCCCCTTTGAGAATGCTTAAAGCAAGTCATGTTTTTGATTTAAAAATACAGTGGACAGTGACAGAAATGCATGATGACTCTGGAAACCTGAAGCAGAAATGGCTTGCCTTAAAATCAATGTCAGTCACATGGAAAGAGCTGAGCTAAAGGGCTCTGCATGCACTAATGCCTGCTTGACAGATCTCATTTTGGGGAAGAGTAGCCACAGCTGAAAGATATGCATGAAGCTAGTCCCTGCAAAAAATATCACACACAACAAACAAAGTATGGAACGTAGGGCTGAATACCTCGGTTTCCGGCCATGGACATGGATGCCCAGGGCATTTGGGCTGAGTCACCCCAAGCTCAAATGTTGGCATGAAGCCACAAGTGTGCCTAATGCAATAAATGTGCATGAGCGATACCAAGCCCATCAACGCCAGGGGGAGAGTGTGTTAATGTAGGCTTTGCTGCTGTAGATTTAGCATCATCCAATTTGGGTAATGATGTAACACTGAATATCAAAATAGAGTACACACAGCTTTTCCTAGTGGCTTTTGATCATAAATAGAAATTAATATATGAATTTGTGTGTGTTATGAATGCATTGCAAATTCTATATAATTATGTAATTTGGTATAATTTCTAAGTGAATTCTTGTTTTTAACAATGTCATGGAAACCAAAAATGTTTACATATATCCATCTCTTCAGTCATAGCAGTTTAGCCCCACCTAATCCCAAAGTCATGAGGTGTGTTTCAGCCCAAACTGCTTTCTGAATGTGGCAGACAGCCAGTCTGAATGAAGCGCTTTACATATGTGTGTCTTAAAAGCACCTGCTTCTGAGCACATTAGTACATGGTCATGAAAAATGAATTATAACTGTTTTTGATACATAAAGCTTCTTTAAAGCTAAATGGGCACAAACTGCTACATGCTTGCTTAGTAGGCCTTTTCCTCAATTTCAGATTATCACCAATACAGAAAAGGAACAGAACTTTTAATACAACTGATGTGGATTAGGCCAAATATTTTAAGGGTTAATGTTAATGTCATTTTTTAAGTAATTGTATATTGTTTATACAGCTATAAAATGTACAGCAACTCAGTTACGCCAGAATGTTGTTGTGAGCTTGCAAAGATCAACTGGTAACCTTGCGATAATTGAACTTGCAACACCATTGATCCACGAGTTCCTCAGGGACCAGAAGCATCAGTGGGTACAGGGTGGTGTGTGCCAATTAAGTTTTACTTCTTCCCCAGTTGTTCTGAATGTGAGGCCTTGCCATGCCAGCTGCTGAAGAAGTGGAGCATACCGGGGTGTCTCTCCCACAGGTTAATCACACATAATTATACAGGGCTACTCACTCAAGGATAAGCCAGCCACTCTGCAGGGGTGTTAGCATCTTGCACATAACACTAAAGGATCTCCAGTGCTTGGCCTGATCACTGGGTGCTGGTGGGAGATGGCTTTTCATGATGAGCAGCTTCAGAGGGGAAGGAATGGGCTGGTTTGAAATCACCTTCCAAGGAAAGAGCTTTTATCTATAGCATATAATTGCATAATGAATCCATCTTTTTCCAAAATAGTAACTTTGCAGAAGGAATAACAGAAAAACAATGTCCTTTCATCCAAATAGATTTGATTCTAAGCTATTGTCTACCATTTAACTTGGTCCGTTTATCATGTTCATGGTGCTTACACAATGTAAATTACATTAAAAAGAAAAATGAAGTTTGATATAACAGTAATAATCATATTTGCAAATTATTCATCCAGGGCATCTCATGCATCGCACCTACAGTAGAACACCCACGGCTTCAGTTCTCAATGCCTCGCTATCTGTCTTTCATGCATTTTCTCTTTATAACTGTAGCCATACGGTGTTGAAGTGGATAGGTTATTTGTTTGAAGAAAAGAAAGGAATTTCATTTCACTGAGTTTGTAATTTATAAAAGATTGCAGGGTCAGCACATAATGAAATGTTCTCATAAACAGCATTTGAAGAAACTTTTAAAGTACAACCTTTTGTAAATGCAAAACTTAGGGATGTTAACGAAACAAAATCTCAATGTTTATAGCGTCATATATCGCATACCATTCAGTACACACATGGATTATGTCAGAATTATACCAAAAGACTGTTGCATGTATAAGAGGGGTGCATGACTCTAGTTGGAAAGAGCACAGTTGCTTAGAATGCGTCTTCAAATAAACCTGCATGTTATCTCATAGTTCCACTCAGCCACCCTCTGAGCAGTCCCTGGAGTTAGAAGACTTAAGCAGTCATTTTAATAATGATAGGCTGCTACTGGCCACTTTAAAGAGTTGTCCTTTTCCTGGGATGTGAACTTTCTCCTGCTGGGAAGTTACTAAGTGGTCTAAGCCTAAAGAGTCAGATCAATAACCAATAGTCTCTGTAAGACGTTAGCTTAATTCTAATTGCATCAAAATGCCATGATGTTATTAGAAACCTCACATATTTTTTTACAAATAATGAACATATCCACAAGATACCTGTGCACACCACACATATAGACCACATGTATAAATGCAGTTTTAAAACAATTCATTTTACTATTTGGACAGATGTTATTATAACGTACAGATATTATTAGACATATTTTATTATTATAATCGTTGGCATTGGACGTTAAACACTATTGGCCAGTATCCCAGACAGGAACTAAGTCTAATAATGGATATACATTTGCAATCACATGTTAACACTCCGATTAACAGTAAATATCAATGGTTCCAGACAAATGTGATCATAGTTGTTTTTTGTCAGTCTAGAATGTTTTTTATATTTTTGTAAGATTCGATGTCAAATCTGTCTCTGAAAAGTGAATGTATCCATACTATTTGAATCTATATTAAATGAAGTAACAGAAATGTCCACGCAAGCAAAAGAATTTGTCGGGTGAAAAAAAAACATGAAATAGAAAAGTTCAAATGCACCAGAGTTGCTGCAAGTCAGATGCATCAATTCAGCCCACATTCAGACCTGTTTGAACCTGTTTACTTCATACAAGATGATTCAGTTCAGGTGACAGAAGGAGGGGGGGGTAGAGAAAGACATACATAGGGGGCCTCTGAGGTAACAACCCTGGCTAAATAGTGTCTTACTTGTTCAGGCCCTCTGCTTTGTCACGCCTCCCTAGTGTTTTGAACATACCTAATTTGTCTGTTTGGTTCTCCATCCCCAGCTGACCTCCCCATCTGGCCACTGCTACAGCGGTCCAGCCTCCACCCCCACCTCCGCGCACCTCTCAAATCAGCCAGCCCACCACATGTGTCTGTGCTGCACTAGCTCCACTCTGCTTTAATCCCTATACTGGCAAGTAGGGCTATCATTCACATATAGACACCATAATCACAGGGGACCTTCTTCTCGGTCTGATTCACTGTGCGCTCTATCCTTGTCTAGTTCGCTTTGCCTTCGGTAGAGCTTCAGTGTAATGCTGTGGGTCTCATAGATCTCCTCAGGTTGTGTGTAACTCAGTGAGTGCATCAAATCAAGCAGCTAACTGGCACAATTAGGTAAATGGGGTGGGCTCAGGTGGAATCAAATTGGAGCAATTTTTTCCAGTTGAAATGGATGAAATATATCACACTTTTTTTTCAAATCCTAAAGAACCAAATGAGTGAAAGCAACCTCTCTGATGTCTAATACAGCGATGTTGCTGCTGGGGGTCCAAGGCCAGTAGATGAAAAGGAGTGGAGGAAGGGAGCCATCTCACATATTGAAATGCCATGCTGGTGGCCAGACTGTGATTTATTCCCCATAAGGGCCTTGGCTTTGCTGGAAAGAGGGCACACCACACTTCTCGCTGTTGTCTGAGGAGAAGAAAGGCCACTCCCAGGTGTTAAATGGGACAATTTGGGCAATAATGACAGGTATTTTGAAACTAGTGTGTTGATTAAAGCATGCATTTTCATGATGTGCATTGATGGGGTATAAGCTTCAAATTCTTGTTTGATTTCGTTCTCGTTAGGTTGTTAGTTGCATCAGTACTGAGCAAATTCGCATTCCACATAAACTGGTATTTGTTATTATTGACCCAATAACCCAGATTTGTTTTTTGTAAGTTATGTAATGTGGTGAAGGGTATGCTATTTAGCAGGAAGTAATGGTGTGCAATATCAGCAAGTGTCCTGAGGAGCCTACAGACTCTTGCCTGTGCATTCTTCTTGTGTGGCTTTATTGAGTAGTCCACCCTTTGGGTCATCAGCTGTCATTTTTATGGAAGTGTAGAAGATATCACTGCCAGTCAGCGGCTGTGGGATGACTAGTTATTTTTGTGACACATTGTTGACCTGTTTTGACTGGTTTGACTAAGAGGGGAAAGATGAAAAAATTCAACAAATTCAAACATTCAACACATTCTCACTCTGTGTAACACAGACTGACTACTCAGTTTCCATTTTAGTTTCATTTCATTTCATTTCTTATTTAAAATTAAATAATCTGTAAATACAACTTTCTCAGCTTATCTCCTTACAACGGCACCAGCAAGAGGTGAGATATTTAAGGCAGCAACTGAAGAAAACTGCACTCCAAAGCTCTGAAACGGGATGTCTTATGGGCCATTCCATAGTTCAGTGGCAAGAACCAACAAAAAATGATACAAGAAAAGACAACCAGTTAAATGATAACTGTCTTATGAGCCTCCAAGTTTCATTGCTGCAAATGGGGAGTGAAGTCTAGACTCTCTGGTCTGACCTCACAGAAGAGCTACTGTAGCACAGATTGCTCAGAAACTTAATGCTAGCTAGAAAAGTGTGAGAACGGATGTGTATGAGGTTCTATAGCTCCAGTGCAGTCAGATCTGGACAATCGAACAATGAAAGGTGGCACCAAGCAGTATGGTACAAAGGCAAGGTGGTGGAGGCAGTGTGATATTCTGGGCAATGTTCTGCAGGGAAACTGGTAAATTGGGGCCGGTCAGGTATTTGTGCTGGCGCAGAATCCCATCAGCACCAACCCTCTGGTTGTTAATTGTCACTGGTTGAACTCTGCAACATTATATTAAACCCCACAATTACACTGGTCAAGAAAATTTTTTGTAATCATCAGAAACCACAACACACTTTTCTAAAAGAGTTTTTCATGATTTCAGATCTGCTTTCAGTTTTTTTTCAGTCAGATCAATCTTTTGAATTATGAGTAATATTACATTTGCAATAGATATGCATGCAGTAACATCAATCAAGTAACTGTTTCAATATTGTTAGTGCGAAGGCACATACTATTGCATATATATAATCAGTGTCCACTGTTTTTCATGAAAAACACTATGAAACCCACATAATCTCTGATGATTTTGACCTGTTGACCTGCGTTATTAGAATGCTCATTGTCACATGATCATGATTCATATTCTCACATTTCTGCACAACAATATCACAATATTTGAATGCATTGTTACATCCCTAAAATGTTTAAGGAATGGTTTGAGGAATAAAGTGTTGGCTTGACATCCAAATTCCTCCTCAGTCTGATCAAGCATCTGTGTGATGTGCAAGACAAAACTAGCCCGATCCATGGAGGCCGATGGTATTCATTTTAAAGCAGATAAATGTTTTTAACTTTGTACTTATAAACATGAACTGAATTATTGTCAGTGATAGTTTCTGATGTAATTGAAGCCACTACTGTCTACGATGTGTCTTGCTGTAAATAACAGAATCTTGTAAGGCAGGCTCTTTACATATGAATTTTTTACCTTGTGTCGCCTCTCAAGGTTGCAGTGACCTCTTGGTGTCTGGTGAGGAGTACATCAGTAACTGAACAGTCAGCAAGAGGCCCACAAATAATTTACGGTTTACAGCATGATTAAGTGAACTTAACACTGAACTGGAAACCATGATCCACAAAGAAAGTGTAACTGAAGCACTGGGTCCCCACAAGAAAACTGTGTTTGTGTGGGTGTGCTTCAAACAACCAAGTGACCGAATGACCTGATCTTCAAATTACATTTATGTCTGTAGACAGTGTTGGAACCACTTAAATGAAGGTTTCCATATAAAGCTTTGGGTCAGTGTCATACATTTTTTAAAAATATGTTGGTTAGGATACAATGATTTTAGGAGCAGTTACATGTATGAGCAAAAGCAAACCAATATAATGTTTATGAACAATCTATGCCCTCCACTGGGGTCAGCAATACAGCAAAACAGAACATGCCAATAATTGAAAACATAGAAACATTACAATGATTGTTTCACAATAGTTTGTTTTTCAAACGGGCAAAATCAGAGTAGCACTAAATAAAAGATTACTTTTTTATTACAATTAGTACACTTGGTTGGTTGTATTTAGCCACTGTGTATAACAGGTCCTATAACCTTTTTTCCCAAATTTAACCCCATGGAATTAAAGTAACATGATGTGATTGCATGCAACATTGTGTTTAAGCATTTAAGCACAAATGTATTGTGTGATTATCAAAATTACTGTAAAAACTGCTTTGAAGTCAAGCAATGTGAACGATACTCCATTGTAATTGTGTTTTAATAACTAGAAAACAGTAACTAGAAGAAAATCTAGTTAGAAGGTGTGTCCACTAGTAAGATGTTTCCAGGTAAACGGCAGAGACATTCTTATCCTTAGAGTTTCAAGCATCTGTGTTAGAAGTTCTGATCAGTGAAGCAGAAAATAGGGGGTGCAGGCTCCTAATTACTTCTGTCACTAACAGTGGCAGGAACGGCTAGTGGGGGCCAGGCTTTAGGAGTCAGGCCACTGTGCAGCCCCCATGACAGATGGGTCTCTAGGGAGAAGAGCCAGCAGCTCAGGACACCTGCTAATATCCCTTTTTTCTCTTTTGATACTTTTCCTAACTGTCCAAAACTTGCAGAGTTGCTGTAGTTCTGTATTATGGGGCAGCACTAGAGGTGGTCTATATAATAGAATGGGTCATCGTTTATCAGGAACACACTACGCTGTCAGTTGGCGTATCATTGTACCGTCTGTTATCTTTTCTGTGAACAGTGATTAGTAAAATCTTAGTATAAATGTCACATACCTGCACAATCTTATTCATATTTACAGAATTCCTTTGTTCTTTCTGACAACATTGTGTTAATGTTGTGTCATTGAAAAGCGGAATGCTGAATTTCTTTCATTGAAATGCATGAATTTCTGCATGAATGAAAGATATTGCATGACTTGCTGTCAGGTAAACTGAAAGACAAAATTATTGGTCTAATATATGTTATTCATATGGAAATAATGTATCATTTGAATCAAATGAATTCTATGCATTTTTCAGTTGGGACCTGATTATAGATTTCGACAGAGAGAATCTTCATCATCACATGTATGTGGTACAAATTAGCATGAAAGAACTCATCTTGAATGAAAAGAAAGAGAATGACAGAAGAGTATAATGATTTGGAGGGTTTTGTAATGCAGGTTAGCTCTGAAATGAATGCTGTTCTCCCTCCAGAAGCACATTCCCCTGGCTTCACCGATAACCTGCGACTAAAGGAGCCAGACAATGAGAGCATTGCATGAGACCACATGACCACAGTACCCTTTTTGTGCAGGTGACCGAAACAATGCGCTGCCATGGCAACGGCTGCAGCCCTCAGATACCCGATAGGGCACCTGCGCCCACTTTCTACTGAGAGCAGAACTTTAATTAAGCTCGTTTGGCCATATGGTCTGTAACGCAGTGCTTCACTCTGCCTCTGGCTCCAAGACACACAAAGGCACTACTTATGGAGAAGCAGATTTACGCAAATGAGGAGCTTGTAACTTTCACAATGAATTTTTTATTTTGCTCCTGAATTTATGAAGATGGAAACTGTTTCAGATCCAAATAGCTTTTCTTGAAAGTTTAGTTTATGATTTGAATGTGTGTTGAAAGAAAATGCTTTTGTTATTAATATACACTACCGGTCAAAAGTTTTAGAACACCCCATGTTTTCTGCTTGTTTGTATTGAAATTCAAGCGGTTCAGTGTCTCAATGTTCATTCGGCAGAAATTTCTTCCCAACTCTGCAGCAGG
>JBBPCW010000006.1:17689883-17716588 GCA_037974425.1 Phenacogrammus interruptus
TTGTTTGTCCAAAAACACTATTATTAGAATAAATTTAAAATGTATGTGTATGTATATGTGTGTGTGTGTGTGTGTGTCTGTGTGTGTGTGTGTGTGTGTGTGTGTGTGCGCGCGTGTGCATGTGTTAGCCATTTCCAACTCACAGTTACTCTTCAGTACCTGCATCAAATAATCAGCCCTTCATTACATTGCACTGGCTGTAATGCATTCAAATGTTTTTGAAAATGTATATTTGATAAATTACAGATTATGGTGAATTTGTAATTGAAAAAATGTAAACACAATCTCGCTAGGAAATGGGATAAAATACACAATATTTTCTGCAAACATCGATGCATAGTTACTTTTTATGCCATAAATGTAACAAAACCAAATAATAAAACATTATTATGGCACTGTGCAAAGAGGTCCAAAGTCTCAGATTCTTTTTACAGGGATTCAGACCTTAATCAGCTCATTAAATCTGATGTATGGCAACTGCTGTCATTAGTAAATGTCAGCTGGTGCCAATTTCAAATTCAAATTTACAAATACTCTGATTCTTCAAACCTTGTGCCCACACATGTGGGCACTCAACAACCATGAGTTCCTCTAAGCAGCTGTGTAAGACTCTGAAAATGAATGTTATTGATGCCCACAATGCAGGAGAAGGCTAGGAGAAGATAGCATAGCTTTTTTAGCTTGCAGTTTCCACAGTGAGAAATATAATTAAGAAATGGCAGTTCAGGGGAACTGTGGAGGTCAAGATGAGATCTGGAAGACCAAGAAAACTCTTGGAGAAAACTGTTCATATGCTGGTCAGAAAGACAAATCAAAAACCCATTTGACTGCAAAAAAACTGCAGGAACATTTAGCAGACTCTGGAGTGGTGGTGTACCGTTCCACTGTGCAGCAATGCTTGCACAGACAAGACCTTACCTGCATCCCCATCATGAAAACCAACGTCAAAAGTATGCAACAGAACATCTACAGAAACCTGTTGCATTTTGGAACCAGGTGCTGTGGACTGAGCCCTTTGGCCACAATCAGCAAAGGCTTGTTTGGAGAAAAAAAAGAGGCAGCATTTCATGAAAAGAACACCTTGCCAACTATTAAGCATGGGGGTAGACCTATCATGCTTTGGGGTTGTGTTGCAGCCAGGAAACATTGCACAGGTGGAGGGAAGAATAGATTCCACTAAATACCAGCAAATTCTGGAAGCAAATGTCACACCATCTGTAAAAAAGCTGATGTTGAAATGACAATGATCCTAAACATACCACAAAATACCACAAGCTGAAGGTTTCGGAATGACCATCACAGTCCCCTGATTTAAACATCATTATAAAAGCTGTGAATGCAAGTCGACCAAATAATATTACAGAACTAGAAGCCTTTTGCAAGGAAGTACGGGAGAAAACCCCAAGTACAAGAATCGAAAGACTTTTAGCTGGCTATAAAAAGCGTTTGCAAGCTGCGATATCTTATTGTGTAGGGTGCCCAAACTTTTGCAGAGTGCCCCAATAATGTTTTATTTTTTTATATATATCTTTGTTCAATTTATGACATAAAAAGTAACTACCTATCAATCCATCAACCCATCAAATCTTTTTAATTGGAAAATGACCAAAATATGTTATTTATCGAGGAGTGGCCAAACCTTTGCACTGTATATAGTGTGACTATTCTGTGTGACAGCTTCAGACTTTGCATAGCATTGTATATATTTTGTAATTTTTTGTCATCTTATTTATTTTGTCCTTATTAGCTATAGATTAGTTTAATGAGTCTTATAGTTTCCTTATTTAATTTTTGCTGGTATGAGCTTTGCTGTGTTATAAATTATTTTAATTTTGTCTTGGAGACCTCTTGAGAAGACAATACCACCCATGACTCAAACCATTTACTGGCTGTTGTATCAGACAACCCTTCCAGACTTTTGGTGATGTGGTTTAAAATGTCTGGGGAAACCAATGTGAGCCAACGTAATGATGATTAATGGATTTACAGTGGACATGGCTCATATAAATTCACACAGCTTAACCTAATTATGTGCATAATTGGATTTTGTGCATCTGAAGGATCAGTTACTTTTTCATGTTTTATGATGGGTCATGTAATCATCTTACAACAAACCAATGACCAAATCACAAAGCCGTGGTGCAGAACATTAGAGAAATGACAAGTGTTTTTCTATAGCACTATAGTAACAAAAGGTCCTGTAGTCAGAAGGTCAGGTATAGGGCCTGTTATTTTCAGCCTTTACTCTGGCTGACAAACCCTTGAGTTTAAATCAAGTGTTGTTGGACCGTGTACTCAAGATCTAACATGGACTTCTTGCTTATTAGCAAAACTCCTTGCAAAGGACAAACAGAAAGCTCAACTCTTCCCTGGCTCTGTGTAAAAATAAAGAAAATACATCTAGAGCTTATTAGACATCATTGCTGTATTTTTGCCTCTCAGCAGAAGTGTCATGTAAGAGCTGTCATTTAGAAGTGCTGTGGAAGCAATCAGACTGATTGGTTCTCTTGGCTTTCAGAGTGATGACATCAGCCTATCAGAGGGCAGCACAGTTGACCTGAGGAAGCCTGGAGAGGAGGAAGATGAATACTCCGAGATGGCCGAGGAGGACATGGATCCTGACAATTGCTTCCCTGATGGTAAGCAGATTTTATAGTGCCAAAAACACTGGTGTGTAGTGTTTATTGTGGTACAAATTTAAAATTGTAGTACCACTAATAAGACTACCCTTATAAAGGGGTTATGCAGGATTTATAATCAAGTTGTTAATTAGGTTGTAGACAGTTTATAAATCATTAATAAGTAGTTATAAACAAGTTATAACAGTTGTCTGGCAAGAGCTGGTGTTTTTTAATGGTAGTAACAGCTTAACATTTCTCACACTCTGCCTGAGAAAGGAACAAGAAAAGCTAAACAACTAGTAAGACTTGAGATCTTACCAAATATTAAGCCTACATCAATGTATGACAACAGTGATAACTTATTTATAACTGTGTATTAGTGATTTATAAACTGTCAACAACCTAAGTATTAATCATTTATAAACCCTTTATAAGGTTAATCTTATTGTGATTCAAAATGTGTTTGGATTGTCTCAGGAAATCTTTTTTTCATTAAAATAGTCAATTATGTGAATCGTCATGGAACATTTGTTTGGATATATTTGAATCAATATAAATATATTCAAATTAATGTGTTTGTTTGGATGTTATACCTTTTTAAAAATGGTACATTCTTAGGGTATATGTTCCTAGCTTAAAAATACCTTAATGTAAAGACATTTTATCTCAAACAATTGAATTCTGGACCACTTCAATAGCAATAGTAATGAATTTTTAACATAGTTCTTTCGAATGGTATTTTAGTGATACACTGAAAAGTTCATGCCATCTTAGCTCAGCATCAGCTGCAGAGATGTATGATGTTGTTGAAGATTTTGATTCTGATAATCCTTTTTAATAACCACTCACTTCAAATGAACAATTCTGAATTTATGTGTGTATGTTGACAAACACCAGTGGTTAGGGTGGCAGGTGTTCATTACAGGTCAATACATTTATGACGGGGACATCTTCATGCTGTTCATTCTACCATCTTTAAATAGAGGCTGTTTAACAGAAAACAAACAATTAGCTGACATTTAAAAGAGCAATGGGGCATTCAGTTGAATATCCCACATTAGCAAAATCTGGAAATGCCTGTGAGAAAATAAACCCTCTACTCTGAAGTCAAATGATGAATCAAATCAGATGTACTCAAACATGCTGAGTAATCAACAAGCCAATGGTAGAACAGCGTTTGGCAGTTTTAGTAGTGTATGAACCAATGGAGAGTAGATTACACTTAAACAGGGTTTATGTAAATATTTAAGGATCATTTGTGGTCAGAATGTTGCATTTATCTGTATAAAGTCCACTTCATATAATGGTTGCCCTAAAAAAAAAAGACAAGAAGAAAACTTGTAGTTAGATAGTTAGATGTCCTTGCATTTTATGTACATATTACAAATATAAACAGCTAAATAACTGAAAATAAATCCTAACTGTATATAACTTTCGTGTAGAAGATTAACTTATAAGGTACTTGCCATTAGCTAGTTTAAATATGACAGATTTCAACAGATGTCCTAAGGTTGATGTGCAGTTTAATTGGAAAACAAAGTCTTATGAAGCACTTTTTCTCTTCTAGGGGGAAAAAAGCAAAAGTTTTTTATCGGAATAAGGAAAAACAGAATAGCCAATATCTGCTAGACCGAAACAGAGAGAGAGAGAGAGAGAGAGAGAGAGAGAGAGAGAAGTGCTTGAATCAGACTGTGTGTACATAAAACCATTTGGTGGAAGAGAATCTGATGTCAAGGGAAGACGGCATTCAAATTTGCCGCCGTATTCTTTGCTCTACAATTCTCAAATGACAATATGGATCGGCCCTTCCAGGAATGATATAGCGAAACATGACAGTGAGTAGTGTGAGTAGGAAAAAGCTGTGATAGGGTTACAAATGCGTTCAAATGAATAAAATGCAGACATTTTAGCACAGCAGCCCAATATCTTCTCAATATCCTGCTCTTCCCAAAGACTCACATTAACGCATGTTAGAGAATAGAAAAAAAACCCATCTAAAAGCCCACAGTGTGACATTTAGAAATAGCGTTGTGTAAATGCTAAGACATGCTCTTAAGGTAGTCTGTGTTCTTAGCATGTTTACTGCCAAAATAGATTTACAACGGTGTTAATGTAAGCAGTTTCCAAGGAAATATAGACTCCTTGGTAACTCTCAGGCATTGCTGTTATCATTGGACTTCTTTATTTTGCTTTGATGGCTGTTAATTGCCTGACAAATGATGATGCCAGGGTGCTAAAATGGCTAAGCCTTCCAATAGAGAGCTGGAGCGTCAGTACAAATTGAGTTGAGGCGACCCTGTTACCATAATCCTGTTATTAAGTTTACAGGCAATAAGTTAATTTGGAGAAGCTCAAATACCGGTAATGGAGCTGCTTTGACACTCATGGGAGGCTAAAATGTGATTTCATGGCAGCGACCTATTGTTATAGATGGAAGGCTTTTAAAGAGTCATTGATGCTACTTGGGATCATGTCACATAACAGCCATGTCTCAGAGTCTGTGTAATTACTGAAGACACGCACCTTTGTCTGAGCCCAAAAGCTTGTTCAGTTCCGCTCAGTGTTCTCTGTTTCTAATGCTGATGTTTTTCTGTTCTAGGTTTCATTTTCTCAAAAATTAATTTTGCTGATCATTGATGTGTACTCTTTTCCCATTTTTTTTTTACTAGTGTGCGTCCGTCATTTCCAGTGTTGCGAAATCAACACTAACGAGGGCCTGGGAAGGGCGTGGTGGCGACTAAGAAAGACCTGTTATCAGATAGTGGAACACAGCTGGTTCGAAACCTTCATCATCTTCATGATCCTGCTCAGCAGTGGTGCTCTGGTGAGCATTGCCAAATCAAATCCCCACCAACACAAGGACATATTAAATATTAACAGTAAATGTGATTATTATTATTGGTATTTTGTTATACCAAAAATCTAACTATAACAATTAGATCCACATCTAAATTTTGATTTTTTTTTATTTAATTGTAAATTGAAAGCTGAATTTCCCTGATTGTTTTAATGAGTTAGAAATTAGAGATAATTATTCTAGGATGAAATCATGTTTTTAACTGAATGTCCTAAGTATTCATCTTAACCTCACATCTAAACCCAATTGCTTTAAACTTTACACTCAAAATACCAGTCAGGAAAACCCTGTTTACAGATTTATTTTTCACATTTGGTACTGTATAGCTGGTATGTCTTTAGGGCAGAAATAGGAAGGTCTAGCCTGCACTCATGCTGGTCCACTGAAAGCTATTCCCTCTTGAATTGCCTCAATCTCAGTGACTACAAACTACATAATCATGCTGACCCTGGAACAGTTTACAAGGGCACAGTCAGCAGGCTCTGTGTTTCGCTGGCTGGGGTGCCAAACTGCCTGCTGGCTGGTCAACTTCCAGGACCAGGCGTCTCCATGGGAAAGCAGTGGCAGGGCAACAAGAGAGCTGACATTAATCACTTTCAACAGATGCCACAGGCCACTACAGATGTTGCGAAATAATCTTTTCCTACTATACTGCAAACCAACTTTTTTGTCTACGTTGCCAGAAGTGATCGATTTTGCCACAGGACATTTTAGAAAATCTGGAGCAGGTGGGAGCGAGGATTTTGAAGTGAAACAAAGACCGAGTGTTGAGAGCACTGCCAGGAGCCGACTGGTCTATGCAACCCACAGACATTCGGTATTATCCTACCAGCCGTGGCCCTTTTAAGGAGTGCTTTTGCAAAGGAGTCGACAAATGTCAGAGCAAAAAAGTTCACAGCTACCGTGTAATGTTTCAAAACCTTTAACTTTCTTGCGGTATAGAACCTTCTTAACAGTGCAGGAGTGCCTTGTTGCTGAGTGACTCACAAAGAGAGGCTAATGTCACTGGTCTGTCGGAAGGCCTGGATGCCAGGTGTGAAGTAGACTGGCTGGTATTTTGGTGGCATTTACCAACACCTCCTCAGCAAACAGCTGCTCTTTCAGACATGGAATTGAATGATCACACGTGAAAAGCAAAACTAAGCAAAAAAAAAGAAAGAAAAAAAAAACAAAGACCAAAAACAGCTAAGTCGGCTGAAACCAATGGAGAGGCAAATGGCCACAGATGCTTGGTACTGATTTTCTTAATGACTCGGTGTACAAACTGTACTGAGCTCTAGAGCATGCGAGATCTCACGTGAGCAGCTCTGAAGCATACTGCAGCATAAGAGTGCACTAAGTGTTACATCTCACTGTGAACAGAGCAGATTTAAAAGGTGCTGTGGTAGAGAAGAGCCTGGTGGATCAGGTCCTCTCCACAGCAGTGATAAATTAGCAGGGGCTTCGGTGCAGGGCCTCGGATGTGGAAGGCACTGGAGACCCAGCTGCTTGCTGTGCTCCTCCTTGCCTCCCTGTCTGTGTGCATCAGTGCACAACGCATTGGGCTGCGAGAACACAGGGTCGTAGGACATCAAGCATGCATATTTATCTTCCACAGGCAATCCCAGGCAGTGATACAGACAAACAGGTTGGGATTAGGTTGTGTAACTGAAACTAACATTCCACCGTCACATAAAATGCAACAGGAACCATTCCCTTCTGACCTCAACGTCATCTCTGTCACTTCTCCTCTCCTCTTAGGCATTTGAAGACATTTACATCGAACAAAGAAAAGTGATCAAAATCGTGCTCGAGTATGCAGACAAGATTTTCACCTACATCTTCATCCTGGAAATGGCACTGAAATGGATTGCTTATGGCTTTAAAAAGTACTTCACCAACTACTGGTGCTGGCTGGACTTTCTAATCGTTGATGTAAGTGCAGATTTCCTCATTACCTCCTTACCCAGTGCAGGAATACAATTTGCAATATTAACAATATTTTTCAGTCTCAAGAATCACTGGTGCAAGTTAAACGCATAGAGTATGTGTATATTTGTAATGCTACACTGTCATTGTAAATGGCTTTGACTTTGTATGTCAAGCATGGGCATAGGAGCCATTGCATGAATGCATGTTCAATAATATGTATATGAACACAAATGGTTGATGGGTTGTTTGATAGCTCTCAACATTGTTTTAATGTCTCCACAATTATTATGCATGAGACCAAATGCCTCTCTAATGCTTTTGTTGCAAGTCTTCATTGTGAAGAGATAAACCTGGGGTTTACTCCCACAATCCCAAAGCAGCCTGCCTTCTCTGTTCATAAGTCATTATGAATGTTATCTAGGCAGTTTTAGTGATTGTTCCCTATGGGATCAAAGCCCTGCTGCCTTTATCTCAATAAAATTCATTATCAGAAAGCACTCTCCTTACTTTTCTAGGCTGGTTTAATCTTAAAACATGAAAACAGAGGTTTTCTGTATCTTAGACTGAGAACTCCCAGAAAACCACAGTGATAATAATGATAGGTAGACCTTTTTACGAAAAAAGTTATTGAAATTTTGTCATTAACTGAACAAACTATAATTCAATTCACACAGGTTTCACTGATTGGCATGTTGGCGCGTGCCCTCAGTTATGACCAAATTGGCACCGTGCGAGTCCTAAGGACCCTTCGGGCACTGAGGCCGCTACGAGCTGTTTCTCGGTTTGCTGGCATTAGGGTAAGGACTGCTCTGACCGAGGCCTCCACTGCCGGCAGTTTGAGCACATTGTTAGCAATGATTTTGGCAGATGATGCAATCATTTTTAGGCCACTGAATAAACATTTTCATTTCCCAGGTTCACCCAGGGCCTATTGAGGAAACACCCACCTGGTTTCTCTGAGGCTTTCCTACACTTTCAATTTTTTCTTTAGGGCTGGTCATGGGGGAAAAGGAATCAAAAATAACGGACGCAGCGTCAATCAAATGAATTCATTTGATTACCTCTGATTTTTTAACCTATCTACCTTCTTTTAATCCAGCAAGACGTGGCCTGATCAAAGGAGGCCTCTCTGTCTACTTTCACAGGAAGTGCTCGTTCCCTTTGCCTGGCGGGTTTTGTCAGCTTGCTAACACTGCATCTCTATCTTTTCTGTCTCCTCCACTTTCTGTCCCCCTTTTAGGTGTCTTTAATAAGCCTCGTAGCCAACACACTAGGCTACTCTGACTTCGCTGCCATCAAATCACTTAGGACCCTCAGGGCTCTCAGGCCACTAAGAGCTCTATCCAGATTTGAAGGCATGAGGGTAAGAGTTTCTCCTCTCTCTGTCTCCATCTGCCACTTCTGTCATCTGCAACCATTTTTTATTTTCAGTGAAGAGCAAGAATTTGGGCAGAAAAAAACTCCACTGTGATAACCCCAGTATGTGTCAGCATCTTTAATTCTCAATGTCTCAATGCTTCTCAAATCTTAATTCTCCACAGTAAACTGAGATAAACTCATACTTGCTGAAAGACATCCATTATGTCAGGTTTATAGGCATTGATTCACTTAATTCATATTAATGCAATATGAATTCATGAATTCAAGTATGAATTAAAATCCTTGTTATGTACAATACTCAAACACTATATGGACAAAAGCATTGTGACACCTGACCATCAAACCAACAGGGACTTTAATGACACTGCATTCAAATACATAGATTTTAATTTGGAGTTTGTCCCCCTTTGCAGTTATAACAGCTTCCACTCTTCTTGGAAGACTTTCCAAAAGATTTTGGAGTTCCTGTTGGAATTTATGCCTCTTTATTCTGTAGAGCATTTATGAGTTTCAGGCACTGATGTTGGCCTGACTCACAATCTCGTTCCAGTTCATCCCAAAGTGTTGGATGGGGTTGAGATCAGGGTTCTGTGGGGGCCAGTCAAGTTCTATCACACCAAACTCATCCAGCCATGTTTTTATGGAGCTTGCTTTGTGCACTGGGGCACAGTCATGCTGGAATAGAAATGTTTAATTCTCAAACTGTCCACAAAGTTGGAAGTTTGGTGTTGTCCAATATGCCTTGGTGTTCTAAAACATTATGATTGTTTTTCCCTAGAAGTAAGTGGGCCTGGTATCAAAGTGTCCCAAAACTTTTGTCCATATTGTGTGAGTCTCACAAATTCTTTTTCAACATTACCTGCAATAAAATTGGCAACAATATGACTTCACTGTTCTTTTAGGTTTTAATCATCCTTGATCTATTTAATCCACAGCCTGACTAATCTGGCATTAATACATATTGCATATATTAAAGGGAGTTCTCCAGATGGAAATGAAACTTCTCGCCAGTATTACATTTCATAATTACTGTATTATGATATTACCACTATATTACTCTAAAGTCCTGTACAGTCTATTTCTCATGGAAATGTCTAATATGCAGCAGTATGTGCTCTTGGATACTGACCATTTTAAGGTATTTTCACTGTAAAATTCACTTGTGTATTTGTTATCGTCAAAATGATGTTAATTACCTTTTTTCTTCATTTCCTAACAGTATTAATAAGCACTGCTATGCCAGTTGTATATTGCTTTATAATGTAACCTGGGGCCAGAACACTAAGGAGTCAGTGTGAAAAAAAGGAATCGTAAATATGATAAATGGATGCCTTTAAGTAGTTTATATATGTTGTGAGGTACCATCAGTATTCTAGTAATTGGGTGTCAAAAATGGGCATGTCGTATTTTGGAGTTTTTTTTTCCTTCATCAGTCATATAGTCAGTATTAGCTATTCACTCCTTTCTTCTTACCTGTTTCTAACAGTGCTGTCATGGTTTGTCCTTTAAATCTAAATAACACGGGGCCTATCCTGATCCAGCTTCTGTTTATTTAGCATTAAATCATTGATAATCTGCTAAATGTAATCTGTTGACAACCCACAGACTGAAGAGAAAATTCAGTTGTAGTGCATTGGATTTGCATGCTGTGTAACAGTGAAACAGAGTTGCACGGAATTCCCCCTCCGTTGCTGTAAATCTGGCAAATACGATTAGACGTCACAGTGCTTTAGCAGCTGCTGCCAAGGGCACATCGCTTTCTTTACATGGGAAAAGAAAGTGCAGCTTCATTCTCTGAAGAGCAACTGGGTGGCAGATCCCTTTGTGACTTTTTTCTTCATTTGACTATTCAGCCAAACGTATATTGCTGAGGTCTTTTTAAGAAACTAAGAATCAGAAGCTAGTCTCAGCACTAATTCTTAGCTTTTAGTTTCAGTAGCTTCCATTGTTTTTTGGATTTTAAATAAGATCTTATTTGTATTCAAAACAACAAGGAAAAAACTCTTAAGGTGATGTTTCAAGCCACTAAGAATTAAAGTGCTCTTCAAGGATGGCCTTCAGCATTGTGGGTGTCAAACACAAGGAATGTGTCTATATTTGCCAGGTTAGTCTGTTCACTTTGTGCTGTGATGCTCTGTCAGTCTCCAGTATTACCCATAGTGCTATTAAGATGGTCCTACATATCCATTCACAGAAGAAAAAAAACACAATGACTCATTTCTTTCACTGTGCTGTGCTGAAAGCTTATTTTATTTTTGGTTTTGTTCTGTGTCTTCAAAACAAGGATGCATTTGACCATCAAAATGTTATTTTTCATGCTTTTTTCTTCAAAATGTGAGAAATGGCAGCTTTATAGATACAGAAATCTATAGAAATATATAAGGCATAAAGAAATATATTCAAATATATTATAAATGCACGTATTTCGTTAGTATTCAGACATCTGTAGAATTGTGGCACGGTGCTTATGTAGTTTATGGCGATAAGCCAGGAACATAACATAATAAATGAGCATAGTGGATGTTACAAGTGTCTGATAGCTGTTTATATCTACGGGAACCAGGTGGTGGTGAACGCTCTAATCGGGGCCATCCCCTCCATTATGAACGTTCTACTGGTCTGTCTCATCTTCTGGCTCATCTTCAGCATCATGGGAGTGAACCTGTTCGCTGGGAAATTTGGTCGTTGCGTCAACCGCACAGGCTTCATCTACAACAACTCACACATCAACAACAAGACTGAGTGCCTGGCCATGAACGACACACAGTACTACTGGACAAAAGTGAAAGTCAACTTTGACAATGTGGGTGCAGGCTACCTTGCACTGCTTCAAGTGGTGAGTGTGACATTTTTTTAAACTGCGTGCACACACACACATATACACACACCCAGCACTCAGTATGAAACTTTTCCTTTTCTTCTTTCTTTTCCTTTTCTACTTTTTCTCTGCCCACCTCTGCCTGTCCATGAGTACGAATCAATCAACAAGTCAGCGGAACTTTATTTTTAGCTGCCGCTGGGGCCATTATACAGAATTTTGTTCTCAGCGAGAGTGCATGCACTTCGTTCTTCATTTTAACTTAGTTGGTGCGGTAGCCTAGCAACAAGTTACTTAGCTCCTTTCCATCACCTTCTTCTGACTTCACTCAATACAAACCTTCCATTTGCATCTAGAAATAGTCAGTCCTGGGCCATTCACAAAAGGCCTATAATTACTGATAACCAAGGTAAAAAAGGACCAACCGTATGAAGAGGACTCCCCTTATTTCATTTTTTCCTGTTATTAAGAAATACATTTAGAAGACGGAAGTCCGGGTTTGTCCATGATCACCCAATTCACAGTAGTTTTTTAAACCCATCAGAATAAATCAACAACACTAATTTATTTAATAGTGGTTCACCACTAATAAACACAGATACAGATTTTGGTTAGGTGATTTTGAAGCCCTGAAAGAAATATTGATCATGTAAGGATGTCCTATCATGAAAAAATATATTAAATATTAAAGAACCAGGCTTTTAAAGAAAAAAGAAAGAAAAAAGAATTACACATATATGAAAAGTGTCAAAATATCTTAATTCCTTTCTTTATTTCCCTGCCAAGGCCACTTTTAAGGGATGGATGGAAATCATGTATGCAGCAGTGGACTCACGAGCTGTAAGTGTGTAATTTTTTTTTTTAAAGGGGGGGGGCATTTATTACAGCTATTTTCTAACCTGCATGTGAGCCACATTAAAGTATAGCATGCAAGTGGAGAATACAACTGTAATGGCATTTCGCCTGCATAGGTAAAGGATAAATAAAATAACTGAAATATAAATCAACAATTGAATTATTGACTGTGCAATAATGTAGATAAAAGAGCAATGCAATATATCAAAACAGCAGGTTAACTCTCATTCTATAAAGAGCTTTTTGATTTTCATTCACACAAATGTTATGCAAGATGATTTAAATTTAGTCATTAAATTATTTGGTCACTAGAGATCTTTTTAATGAAAAATATTAGTTTTGGAGAACACAAAATATTATTAAATAATCTGTTGAAAATAAAACGTGATTAACCCCTTCATCTCTGTCAAGGTGGAGGAGCAGCCAATTAAGGAGGTCAACCTGTATATGTACCTATATTTTGTTATCTTCATCATCTTTGGATCATTCTTCACCCTTAACTTGTTCATCGGTGTGATCATTGACAACTTCAACCAACAGAAACGAAAGATAAGTATAAAAACTTTGAGGCTGCAAATATGTATTTTGTGTTATGGTTCATTTATGCACCATACTGACCAATACTATGCAAAGGTTTGACAATTAGACTAGATACCAACAATAACAATGGAGTTCTTCTGTACTTAGGTGGACAAGACATCTTCATGACGGAAGAACAAAAAAAGTATTACAATGCCATGAAGAAGCTAGGATCGAAAAAACCTCAGAAACCTATTCCCAGGCCTTTGGTGAGTTGCTGGTGGTTTTGATAACTTGCGCCTGTATACTTAATACACTAATCAGCCTGATCGATGTTCTATGTAAATTGTCTACATTTTTTTTTTTGTTAAAAAAAAAAAAAGGTACACACTTTTAGCTTGTGTACTAAATCTAAATTCAATTTTGTGTATCCATCTTTTTAGAAGTAAAATTAGATTAGATTTGATCATTGACCATATCCATAATTTCATGTAACTGTGTGGACAGATCTTTACATAAAAGCACAATATTAATGAAAAATTTCTCCCATCCAGAACTCAGTGCAAGGATTCTTCTTTGACTTGGTCTCAAAACAAGCTTTCGACATCATGATAATGCTGCTCATCCTCCTCAACATGGTGACCATGATGGTGGAAAGAGATGAACAGTCCCCTCGCATGCAGTTGATCCTGTACAACATTAACCTTGCCTTTATTGTCATCTTCACTACTGAGTGCATCATCAAGCTCATAGCGCTTCGCTGCTATTTCTTCACCATTAGCTGGAACATCTTTGACTTTGTGGTGGTCATCCTTTCTATTGTGGGTAAGTGAGGTAAACAACTGACCTGATCATCCTGGTCAGTATAATTGATTTTGCCTCATGACTATGAACAACCGAACAAAACAACAGAACACAACAGGAAGTAATACATCTACAAGAAGTGAGGTGCATACTATTGTTGATATACTTTGTAGGAGATCTTTATTGTACTTTAATAGGCTCATCAGCCTGCAGCGGTCCCAGATGGGGAGAGGACAACTGTTCTTTCATGAGACTTTCATGATCGGTGGTAGAGTTCTTAAATATAAAAACCTAGCTGAAGCCTCATGAAGCTCATTCGGTTGCAAGGAGACCAGACTCTCAAGCTAAAGTCAAATCTGCCTTGTAACCACACATGCATGAACAGAAACACTACAGACCAAAAGCTGTTCTGTACTGTTACACTCAACCAAAAGCTGTTCATTTCCAGTACAAACCTGATGAAATCACCAAAATGTACACTGTATTGGGCTTAGATACCATTTCTTTGGGTCCTTACTACAGTGACTAAATTTTCACCTCACCCCCAGTTTTATTGTACAGGATAAAAAATGATCAGAAGTCAAAAATATCAGTGGGTTGTAGTGTACACTGCATACCACATTCTTTGTACACTTATGAAAACAAAGCCCTTAGTGTAGCTTGTGTTGCTTGATCATATTAAATAATACTGTCTCATGCAGCAACTAACCACAGCTGCAAAATCAAGGAATCCCCCGGAGGGTGAAAAACCTCTTCATTAGCCACATGGAGAAGATTTACTGTGAAGCCAACATACCCTTGGCTTGACTTATCAAGGTCTACCTTCAGCGCAATTGTGCAGCAATATATCTAACAAGAAAGGGCTAGACCGTGCTTAAGTAATAAGCCCTGGCCAGCTTTGAGAGGGGATGCTCCACATGTCCCTGATGAGGGGACTGAACAAAGCCAAAGGGTTAGCTGCAGATGGAGTGACCATCCCTGAAAAAGGGGTGCCTCAGTTAAGGTGAAGGTAATTGCAGCAATCAAGCCTGTCAGCTCAGGTGATTGGGGAGTGATTGAGGTTTGAGCTATCTGACGGTTGTGAGCCAGGGAGCTGGAAGGTTGACATATGGTTGTGCAGCCCAGTGCCTTCCTTGGCCATATTTCAAGTGGGCAATAGTGTGGGTCAAACTAAACACCTCCACCCACGTTTAGTCTATGGAGAGACGATCACAAATCAGAAGAGGCACAGTTTAACAGATGTGGGGGTGGTTAACTGTGTTAGCACATGGTAAATCATCAGTTGCTTGACAGGGGTGATTGCGTGTTTGGACAGTTTGATTTTGTAATATGTTTGGGAAGTATCTACACTAGACGGCTTAAGAAA
Organism: Phenacogrammus interruptus; assembly: GCA_037974425.1. Classification (NCBI taxonomy): domain Eukaryota; kingdom Metazoa; phylum Chordata; class Actinopteri; order Characiformes; family Alestidae; genus Phenacogrammus; species Phenacogrammus interruptus. The sequence goes on from JBBPCW010000006.1 coordinate 17,705,015, forward strand.
CATCGTTTTTTTTTTTTTTAAAGTCAGATATACCTGTAAAGACATTCGTTCACATTACTGAATTTTTGCCATATTCCAGTGGTATGGATATAGATCTTATGCTCAATCAGATTACTGATCTCTCTTTTTTCTTGCAGGTATTGTTCTAGCGGATATCATTGAGAAATATTTTGTTTCACCCACACTCTTCCGAGTGATCCGCCTGGCCCGAATAGGACGTATCCTTCGTCTCATTCGGGGAGCTAAAGGAATCAGAACGTTACTCTTTGCCTTAATGATGTCTTTACCTGCACTGTTCAATATAGGTCTCCTGCTGTTCTTGGTCATGTTCATCTATGCCATTTTTGGCATGGCAAACTTTGCCTATGTGAAGAAACAAGGTGGAATCGACGACATGTTCAACTTTGAGACTTTTGGCAACAGCATGATTTGCCTTTTCCAGATAACAACGTCTGCTGGCTGGGACAGCCTACTCAGTCCTATTCTAAATAACTCCCCTGAGGAGTGTGACCCCAATATACCACACACTGGCACAAATGCCCGGGGCAACTGTGGAAATCCTTCAGTGGGCATAACATTCTTTGTTACTTATATCATCATTTCCTTTCTTATTGTGGTGAACATGTATATTGCAATTATCCTAGAGAACTTCAGTGTGGCCACCGAAGAGAGCACTGAGCCGCTGAGTGAGGATGATTTTGAGATGTTCTATGAGGTCTGGGAAAAGTTTGACCCTGAGGCCACACAGTTCATTGAGTACGCTAAGCTTTCAGATTTTGCTGATACACTCTCAGAGCCACTGCGTATTGCCAAGCCCAACAAAATCAAGCTGATTTCCATGGACTTGCCCATGGTCAGCGGTGACAAGATTCACTGCTTGGACATTTTGTTCGCCTTCACCAAGCGTGTGCTGGGCGAATCAGGAGAAATGGACGCTCTTAAGCAGCAAATGGAGGAAAAGTTTATGATGGCAAACCCATCCAAAATCTCCTATGAACCCATCACCACAACACTACGACGTAAGCAGGAGGAGGTGTCAGCTCTTGTTATACAGAGGGCCTATAGAAGGCATCTAGTCCGGAGGCAGCTGAAGCAAGCCTCCTTCCTGTATCGACAGATCAACTTTGAGGGAGCTGCCAAAGAGGACAGCAGTCCACCAGAGAAGGAAGGACTCATAGCCTCCATGATGAAGGAGAATTATGGACCTGAGTCAGAAGACCTATCGTCCACCTCCTCTCCGCCGTCTTACGACAGTGTGACAAGAGCCACTAGTGAACTTTTCCAAGCTCTAATAACGGAGCCCAGAAGTAGTGACCTAAGCAAACCTTATCCTGAACCTGACAGAGACCGTGAGACATTTCTGTAACGTTCAGTCAGAAATGTTCACAGACTTTAATATTTTGTTCTTTTTTTTTTTCTTTTGTTTACAGAATGTAACATAGTTCAAACATACAAAACTCAGTCTTGTGACATCAAGACTGGACGTTTTTCTAGGACAAGTTGATGTTTTTAATTCTCCTGTGGTTCACGTTTTGTTTGAATATACAAGGAGGAAGTGTAAATCACATAGACAGCTCGCATCAACTTTGCTTCACAGTTTATATGCATGAGCGAGATTCTGCAGCAGTTCCTGCAGTTATATCACAGATGTAATAATCATATGTTAGACTGAAAGAAATACAGTTTATCAACATTTACAAAGTATGCCTGACCGTCTGAGATTCATTAAAGGTCTTACTTAAATTGGTGTGATTTCCTTCTGACAATAGTTTTCACGTTATGTAGAAGAGGCAAGAGTATGACAATAGTGGTTTAAAGCCTTGTTAATGGTACCAGTCTATCATATTTTTAAAACCATTTTTGATACAGCTAAGTTTGAAAATTACCTCTGTCCAGGTGGTGTCACTAGCGATGAGATGGGGAGCAAAAGGATAGGTGGGCAAATTTGACATACGTTTTATTTCAGTTGTGTAGAATATTTTTATGTTCCCATTTATATAAACCAGTCTCTTATTAATAGCCTGGTCTGGTTACAAGTTGATGTAATCAAGACTAGTAAAAGACAATCAGACATGCCTCAGCAACATTTTCTTGTGCATAACATCTGTCTATTATTAATGGCTACCAAAAGACTGTACATGCTTCTTTTCAAAGTATCAAACATGCTACACTTTTAAACGTCTTGTAAATTTATTGCAATTGTGAAGTATTTATTTTGCATGTTGAGACTGCATAATTTAGAAATGTAATGACTATTTTCATTGTATGGCTGAAAAAAATCTTATTTTGCACATACTGAGTTCAGCAATAATTTGCTACTTTTGGGTAAAATTCAAAAAATTATTTAGATGTTTATTAAAAAAATGTCAGACTCATCTGCTGTCGCCATGGCTTATAGTGGTGCTTGTGAACCCTTTAGAATTTTCTATATATATGCTAAAACATCCATTTTTAAGTCCAAAAAGCTGACAAACAGAGCCAGGGTGAAAATAAAATATATATATATATAAATTAAATATTAAATGTTAAATATCTGTGAATGGCAAAAGTAGGTGAACCTCTAGGATTAGCATTTCATTTAAATTAAATAAGAAGCAAGTTTTATCAAATAATGGGACAACAGAACCAAAGGTCTTTCTCACACTGGCTAATGTTAATGTTCAAGATTGCAACACTTAACAACAGTGGTCTGCATGGCAGGGTTGCAAGGAGAAAGTCTCTGCTCTCCAAAAACAGCATTGCTGACCTTCTGCAGTTTGATAAAGATCATGTAGGCAGGCCATCATGTAGAAGGAATGATGAGATCAAAATAAAACCTTTTGTTTTCAATTAAAGGTGCTATGCTTAGATAGCAATACACTGGATACCAGCCTTAAACCCTCTGTAAAACTTGGTAGTGGTATTATCATGGATTGGTCTTATTAAATAATACTGGTTTAGCTGCATCTGAGCTAGGGTGGCTTGCCATCGTTGATGGAACAATGAATTCTATCCACAGAACTTTAAAAGTAAATATCAAGACATCTCCAAGAACTGAATCTTCAGAGAAAGTGGAAAGCAACAAGCAACAACCCTAAGTACACAAGTAATTCTACCAAAGAACAATTAAAAATAGTTAATGCTTTGGAACAGCCCAGTCAAAGTCCTTAACCCAGGAGAAGTTTTATAGAAAGACCTAAAGCAAGCACTTCATGCAAGAAAACCCACCAACATCCAAGAACTGAATCTGTTCTGTATGGAGGAATGGGCTAAAATACCAAATAAGAGACTGAAGAGTTTCTGCAAACGTTTAGTTGCTGCACAAGGGTGTCACACAAGATATTGAAAGCAACGGTTTACTGATTTTTGCCACTCATTGACATACTGTAATACTGGAAATGGAACGACCAATTATGTTTTGTTTCACTCATTTAATCATGTTCTCTACTTTTATGTGAAATCTGATGATGTTTTAGGTCACATTCATGCAAAAATATAGACAATTCTAAAGGGTTCACACACTTTCAGTCACCACGGTATACTCCATTACAAAACACTGCAACTCATTTGTTTTGTATCTCTGACTCATTAACCAATTAAACCACTTAAGTATGTTTTTCAGGTCAGGTTAACAGGTTTGTTGAAGGGCTGTTTTTTGTAGCAATAGACCCCAACTGTGCCTGGTAGAACTTACCCCCCTCCTCCCACAACCCCTGCAACAGATTCCTGTTCATCAAAAGGCACAGTAAACCTTTTTAATGCTTGATGGTTATAACAATGCTAACTAACTGTTATTGTGGTGGGCAATAATATTTTATTATCTCTTTGGTCTGACCAAATCAAATGTGTAATCCAAGCAACCACCATGGACAAAGGGCCACAAATATTCATAGAAGAGCTGGTGCGACCTGATTTCTAGATGTTCTAGTAATGGCAAGTCCTTTAAGGACTGCTAAAGCAAGAAACATTTTACAAAGAAAAGCACACTGGAATGTGTTTTAAAGATAATATGGAATCATTCCTAATGAACTGGCAAATATCACCACAGATATTTTACAGTGACGACAGAGCAAACTGTTGCTCTGTCATCATCACCATGCGACATTTTCCCAGAGAGAACCAAACACTTACTATTTTGTGGGCCTGAAAAAGAAGTGTCTGCCCCCAGCAACAACGATTTCTCTTGTCAGACTTCACAGTTTGAGAATTTCAAGAGATGGGGTTTGCTTGCATTACATCTGCTAAAAGTTTTGTATGATATTACGTCTTCAAAATGTCACCCACTACATTAAATAAATGTTATACAAGAAACATTGTTTTGACACTCTGGACTAAGCGACTGTACGATTTTACCAAAAAAAATATATACAGTTTGTGGTGTGGAATTTGTAGAGGGCTAATAATTTGGCACTATCTGTGTTCAGATGTGCTCTACAGTGTACAGTGCTACACATAAGTAGACATCATAGCATTTGTCCACTGTTTTGATCTTAAATCCAAGCGTACATAGACCTACCATGAGGAATCTAACAATAGCAACTGGGATACTTGTGATGAACTGCCTTTGGTGAAATTACTTTTGCACAGGAGAGGAGCCATATATTACACAGAAAAAAAAGTTGTGTGTTCGTCTGTACAGTGTGCATGTCAATCTGCTGAGTGCCCGTAAGTTAGTCTAAGCGTGTGTGTGTGCGTGCGTGTGTGTGTATACATTCTTCAACATGCCATGCAGTGCTGCTTCTATGTTGGGGATGAAGTAGAGGCAATTGCTGTTAGTTGCTTGATCTAATAACTCCAGATGGGTTCTATGTGGTGGAAGCAGAGCAGATTTAGTTTGACATTCAGAGAAGGAGGATCTAAGGCCCCCTTCTGTTGAGTGCTTAGCATCTCTCTCAACCTGCTTACAAAACCAAAGAGTCTAGTCCAATTACTTTAGAAAGAAGATGCGGAAAAGGACAAAACACTTGTCTCTTAGTATTTGGACACAGTAATACAAAGGCATCAAAGCTTACAGTGTAATGGACAGCTTACAGCAGCACAGCTGTTTTATACCTTATTACCCCCTAAGCACTAATATCTTAAACACAGACAATGACATGGACATCTGCAGAAAATATTCAATATTACAATGTTTGATTGTTCAAAGTCCCTACAAATTCCATTCGCATCCACATGCGCACACAACCTACCCAGCATTCACAGTGTGAAAGGTTGTTCATTGAAACTGAACGTGTCATAAAAAGCATAAAGTATCTTGCAAGAAATCTGCTATATCTGGGTAGTGTTTCAGGAAGTTGATTATAATCCACAAAAGCCCTCAGCACATGTACATTGAATGTACCAAATGATTCTGTCCACAGTCTATATTTTTGCCTTGATACCCAAAACGTTGATCGATTCACAAGGGGTTGAAATGATTTGTATTCTATCACCCTGTAAATTAAGCACAGGGACACTTTTCTATCTACTGTATGTTTTCAAAAGATACCAGTTTGTGCAATACAAGAGCAGATACAGGATCTAAAAGGCATATTTTGTCTATGCTTTGCATATATAATGTACAAATATCAGTTATCTCGAAGCAGGTGTATTTTATAAATGATAGAATTTGCTGTATTTACTTGCTATGTTTTTTTGTTTGTTTTTTTGTTTTTTTAGATTTTTTCTATGAAAATTCAATGAGCAAATTCTAGAAGATTTCTGCTGCCAGTTAAGGGTGCAAAAAAATGTGTGTCTGATGAAACACTGAAGGACTGATCTAAGATCAGGATTCTAAAAAGTAGAAATGTTAGCCATTAGCTAAAAGAAATGACCAAACAGGGCTAGAGTCAGCATTTGTACTTCGGTAGACTGACTGTCATTGGAGGCAAGAGGATGATGAAACATCAGACATTTGCCCCTCAGCTCGTTTTGTGCCTGTTTATTTATTTACTTATTTATTTTTTACACCGTTAGGATGTTGCATGCTGCAATATGAATTTTTTTGTTTTGTTTTGGGTTTTTTCCAAGTAAGGTTTCACATTTGTAAATCTCAATTGTGCGACCTCCCCTTTTTGATTGTGAGTCTGAAATGGAAAAGAATGCAAAGCAGATATTGTCATATGTAGTACCCACAAATTGAGACAAGGGAAGTTGTGGGGGAAAAAAGAAATCCAAGTTTTGGAAAAGCACTGTTGCCAATTAGAACATGTATATCTATAGTAAAATAAACAATAGGATTCATTTCCTTTGTGAGAATGTCTCATTTGAATGATTTACAGCACCAATGACTATTCTACCATGTAGCCACACTGTAGTTACTGTCAATACAGCTATTCTAATTCTTAATTTATAACCATTGTTATACATTAACTGTGAACATTGAGTCCCTATGTTGGAAGTGGTATATGAATTTGATGATTGTTTGTTGGACAAGATTGTAGTCTTCTGTTGGGTGATTAAGTAAAATGCTGAGATGATGACAAACCTAGCAATAAGATTACATTTACTAATGCTGGGCAACAACAAATTTTGCGAATAACAATGTGATTGATCATGATTAATCGCAGGAAAATCGTGATCATCACATTGTTGTGCACAAAATTCAAAAGTAGTGTATTTAAAAATACTGCAATATGAATAAAATTACAAAAATACTTTAAACAAATAAGGTGCTTTTTAACAGCAGTGTTCCCTTTAAGTTAACATTACACGTACCAGCAGTAAGATTTTTCTTTTATCAGGGAGCTGCAGAAGCAGTCAGTGTCCCTGTTAAAGTGAGGTGAAGCGGTTGAGCACCAAAAAACGGACTTTCAAGAAAAAGTCATTTTAAAAAACTGTGTTAACGTGTGATAAACATTTTTAGCGTTTATTAAATAATGCGTTAACATGATAACGCATTAACTTGCCCAGTACAAAAATTACTGATATTCAGGGGGTCCTCGTGTTACAACAGTTTATGATGCTCACTCCCACTCGGCTTACACCTTTAGCATTGTACTTATGGACTACGTGGGTGAACTAGTTTGGTTGCGGTGGAAGGAGCAGCACAAATATGCTGCATATGAGTAAGGGAGTGTTCCTTTTCCTTTTTTGTGCATTAGTTGTGTTAGAATAGGTAAGTGACTTAATCTAGGGTGTGTTTCAACTAACACCAAAATTCAGGTTACATCGCTGTCAAAGGAACAGATCTGTGTCATAAATCGAGGTCCCCCTGTATATTCTGTGTACATTTGTTATGGTGCACACTTAGATAATTATTAGTGTATTAGTTTCACATTTACTATGGGCATGCTATATTATTACTGATATCACGCGTATCAGAGAAAGAAAAATAGGTTTTGAGAAAAAAAAAGTAATTATGCATCTAAGAATTCAAATTATGCAAAGAAAGTCAATTATTCTTTTCAAACCTCTTCATAGCCAAAATTATTAGAAATAAACATTCTGGGATAAAACTCAAATACACCTGAATTAGCATTACAGTGAAAAGTATCAGAATTACAAATGCAATAATGCAATCAATAAAGCAGTGACTTTTTAACAGAGTGACACTGGTTTGAAATATCGGTCAACTCTACTCATACATTCAACACATATTATTTGTGCGCCAGTACCAAAATAATTCCAATATCACTCTGTATCACAATTTAGACTTTCAGTGACTCTTTCAAATAACACTTATTTCTGCTTTTAGCTGTTATGTTACTAAACAGCTAGTTTATAAAATGCAAAAATGAGCATCATGGAGATGAGTTATATCAGCTGCATTCTATTTATTATGCAGTTTGAATCAACAACAGTTTGTTTAGTGCCTTATAACACAGTTCTAACTGAACCTACGTCTGCATGATCAAGACATCAAGACATTCCCTTTATTGTTTTACGTTTTAGCTGGACCACCCAGCCTGGAAAGGCTATGAGTCTCTCGAGTTGCTGATTGACCGGCTAACTGCCACTGTTGAAACATGCATGTCACCCAAGACAAGCGACCAGTGGCACTATCCAGTGTTAAATGTTGTCCTCATGCCCTCCCACTAAGGCTAGGGTAGATGTAACTGTGATCGCTCTCAAGCAAATGAGTAGATGAGTCAGTAACGGGGTGGAATTAACTTTAGCCAGCCTAGCAAGTGACTCTGCAAGTGACTGTAGATTAAGTGACTGTAGAAGAAAAGCCACAAGTCTTCAGCCTGCGCATCATCCTTAGTGCTGTTTTCAACAACCTAAAAACAGTGAGCTAGTCAAATAAAAATAACATGATAGAAGAAAAAAAAACCCAACTCAAACTGGTCCCATCATAGCAACTCAGCATGCAAGCAAAGTAGTCTCAGCCTGAGCATTCATACACTGTTGCCTACTAAGGGATTATGAAGTACAGTTAAAATATTGTTAATTAGTGTGATTTAAACTTATTACAGTTTTATTGTATTATTCTTTTTATTGCAAAATTTTGGCGCCACTTCTCCACCAAGGCTGCAATTGTGCTGGATAGCTGTGTTGAGTGATGGGATGGAGGGAAGGTCATCCCACCCACCAACAGAGTGCAAAACCAATTATGTTCTCTGGGACTTCCGGTCACAAATTATTGCAGCATCAATGGGGATTGAACTTGCGAACTCTGGATTGTGGGGACTACGTGAAACATTTATTTTTTTATAATGATGATGTTGAGAACAAATATTTGAGAACAAACATATATTCAAAGGATGTAAAATGCTATCCTTACTATTTAAAAGCATGGTTGATGTTAGCTAGCTCAGAAGTGAATTTGTTTGCACGGTGTATGATAGCAACTAGAGAATGAGTGATTTCTTTGCTCTTGTTTACACTAAAACGTTTGCCGAGTTAAAGTCAGCTAGGAGTGAAGATATAATGCTAGTGCTATTTAATGCATGCTAGCATATAGATAAGTCATTTTTTGCCCATAGAATTACACTCGCAGAAGAAAAAAAACTTACATTTTGCTAAAATGTACAAATAATTCTGGAAAACTAAACGTCTGTGTGAATGTATAAAAATGTTAATATGCTAAAAACAGTTTGGAATTATTCTAATTTGGGCCTAGATAGAAAGCTAGTATCTTCATGAATGGCAATACAAACATGTAATGAAATAATTAAGCAAATCCATGGAAATTGATACTTATCCATTTTTATGTATACACACAATATTCAATGTACATTTTCTAAGAAAGCTTTAAATAATTAAATAATTCAGATTCATTTTCATATATATAGTATATTAAGTTACACTATCGTGGGGGTTATGTTCCAAGAGCACCTGCGTAAAGTGAAAAAAGGCAATATGATGTGGTAAAAATAAAAATCTAAAGATGCCAATATTATAGTGTAAACCCTAAATATGCTCCCAAATATACCAAAACACTAATTTAATTGTAAACTCATTACCCTAAAAGAAAACGTAAAGGTAAATCCGTATTCGCACTGTTCAGGTGTCCGATTGCCTTGCTATCTGCCGCGTCCAAACAAACAACCAGCCGAGGACGAAGGGGCGTGGTCGACGAGGCCCGGATATCATAAGAGCAAATAAATGTGAAGGATATCTGCAGTTTTAGTTTTCCATTAACAATTATTAGATAGAAGGCGCGACTGTTGAACCGCATATAAGCATGGGTTTACTGTATGACCTAGCGGTTATAGCGTTCGATTCTGTCCCCACACACTACTCCCCGGGCCCTGGCTGCCTGCTGCTTCACTTTGTGAATGGATTAAATGCAGAGGAAAAATTTCACACTGTTCACACTATGTGCTGTGATGTGTTCACGTATGAAAGAATGGTCCATTTTAATTTGACAAGGAAATGCAAATGTCATTGTGGTACTGCATTGCATTGAGGTTGCTGAATGTGGTGATTCTCTGACCTGCTCTTTTACTCACTTAATTCACTTAAGAACATTACTTCTACATAATAGAGGTGGGCGATACATCGATTAATTCAAATTTTCAGGACGATGTGCTTTAATGAAAATCTATTTTGTTATTTTACACGCAAGTGCCAAAAGTGGAACTAATGCAATGCACCGTTCTACACGGGTACATTAATTTTCACTTGGAAATGGTTCGGTTTTGTGCCATCGAACACAGACCAAACAAGTTCTGTGTCCGACAACTTAAGCAGCGCAGCCACTCTCTGCAGTGCTAGCGTTAGCCATGTTAGCTAGTGCCATTTCAGATGCCGTGCAAAACGCCGGTACAGTTACTGTACTTTAACACAGATTTGCAGGTTGTGCAGGTCACCGTGATGTTTGTATAGCAGGGCTGGACTTGTGCCTTTAGAAGTCGACTAGTCGACTTTTCTGTTAATGCACTAGTGCCATGTGATAAGCATTGGGCATAGTGGAAGGTGATAAATGCTGTTGTGATGTATATTGCAAAAGATATGGTGCCCATACATAGTATGGAGAAGCCAGGATTTATTAAAATACTAAAAGTTTTAGACCCAAAGTAAAGATTGAATTTTAACTCTAAAGTAAAAAAATAAAGTTAAAACTTGTTTTGAACCATTTATATCTCATCTGTTGTTTGATTTTGAGGAGGGGAAATCAATTAAAATCGAAAATTGGATTTATTGTGACCTTTTTTTTTAAAATTATTATTAGGCCATACTGCCCAGCTCTACTACATACAGTCTTTCACTGACCATATACCATGAGGTCACACGTACCCCAGGTCCACAGCTATCAATACCTCTGCAACAACACGCAACTCTCCATGTGGCTGGTGTCACCATAACACTAAAGTTAAAATATTTTATGTATGTAAATGAACTGAAATTGTGTTTAGGGTGTATTTAAACAGTATATAATTCATATTAGTGGCACCTGTAATTTCTGTAATATATATATATATTCAAAGAGTACCAACAGTAACACAGGTAAAGATCTTATGATGTAGTGAGAATAGATAGCAACCACAAACCCTACTTGGTCATGCAAACAGAGATGAAGGCTCAGTTAATTAAAGGCAATTACATCTTTGTGTATCACACACTGCTTACCATAATTAACAGCTATGGTGCAGTTTTGCACAGTTTCAGGCAACCACAGGGGTTTTTACGATGCAAAATGCTGCTTTGTTGCATAACTTTAGCTACATGCTTACGATGCACCCTGTGCCTGTCGGCTTGCTCCATGTCAAAGCAACGCGACTGGGGCGATCATTTTAATTAGGAAATGGATGGAGACACACACACAGCTAACTTATCAGACTAATCTTCCATGGCAGGAGAGGTTAACAGAAAGGGCTAGGCCCTCTTAAAGAATAACTGTGTGATGGAGTGAGTGATTCTGAGGAAAGAACACTGGATATGGCACAAGGTGAGCGATCTACATGACCATTCCCAGTTAAGATCTTGGCTCGTAATGAGCACATGTCCCAGAAGCAAACCAGCTTGTGGTCATGGTGTTACAAAAGGCACTCCGAGATGATAGATTAAAACCCACTGATGTTATGGATCAGTCTAAGTAAGTAGATGTTTATGTGGTACTTCACAACAGAACACAATTAGGACAAAACATTGACATTGCAAATATATATATTTATATATTATATTTACATATCCGTTCCTTTGACAAAGATGTAACCTGAATTTTTATGT
>JBBPCW010000006.1:17752574-17773414 GCA_037974425.1 Phenacogrammus interruptus
TATATATTACCTATCCAATTAGTTACTGATTGAACAGAGATATACACCTGTACTAGCAAATACGAAGCACATTTGGCTCAAACCAACCACTAGATGGAGACAGGTATAAGGAAAGAAATGCTGGATGTCCTGAAATACTGGACATTAGAGTGCAGATGGACTCTAAATTAGGGCAGGCAAAAAGAATAGAAAAAGGTAGACAGCACATATGGCTGTTCAATACTAGAAACCAGTGAAGAGGATTTCCACAAGGGAAGACACGGCAAATAAGACACAAATCAAAGGCTTTTATAAGTAGCGTTTTAACCTCATTGATGTCAACATGGCCGTAGGGTGGTTTGCGGTGGCGGTACATCCAGAACGCCAGCAGCAGGGCCATAGACAGCATGGTGATGGGCAGCAAGGAGTAGACCAGCACGTTCAACAGAGAGAGTGTGGCAGGAGGGGACTCAATAACTGACAAGACATGTCACAGAGAGAGCGAGAGAGAGAGAGCGAGAAAGAAATAGAGAGAAAGAGAGAAAGAAAGAAAGAAAGAGAGCGAGAAAGAAAGAGAGAGAGAGATTAGAGCCTATGCTATGGATAACTAAAAGAGAGAGAGAATGACAGAAGAACAGGGCTGATAAATACATACAAAACCTCTCCTCAATAATCTGGTAAAGACATTGTTGGTGATATGGATGCTAGGGAGCATGTAGCATGGCAACTAAAGTGGGAAGGGATTTGAAGTAAGCTACGAAATTTATCTTCTGAAAGGAAAACACCAGATTAATCCATCTGGGTCTGTAACTAAAGACCATGCGAACTCTTGGGATGAAAAAAAGTACATATGTTCATTCTTGGACTTCCAATTTCCACTGTGATCATGACCTTCCAGTGTGCGCCTTGATCAGCATATTATTTTTAAAAACTGATTAATATGAAACGTAATGCAGCAGAACACATTCCAGGTGAAAATCTATAGTGAAATTTAAAGGCATGTCAAGTGATCTGTACAGCAACTGTCACCAACTGTCCTCCTACAGATCTACTTTCCTGCCATGTTTAGCTCCACCCTGCACCTAGCATACTGTCCCCTCCCGCTTCCTTAACACTGCAGTCAGCCAAAGACTTCAGAAGTTGTTCATTAGGCAGAGCAGGCATGGCAGATTTTGATTGGGCACAATCAGGAAAAACACTTCTCGTGATGGTAGATCTCAGAGACCATGACTGGTGACCAGTCCTGTACAGTATATATGCGTTTCAATGAGGTACCGTCGAACTGTGATGTAAGGTAACGACCTGGTGTATAATTAAGGGGTGTGCTGCTGCTCTATGTCACACTTGATTAAATCTGAAAACATTCAGTCTAATGAGTAGTATTAAGTACATGCTAAACTGTAAGGGTGTTATAGTGTACTCACTGTTGAAAATCTAGGACACATTCACCATGCTGTGCATTTTCAGTAAGTACAGGGTCATTTGCTCACCTGGTCCACTGACGTCGGGCAAGTGTGTGAACCTCTCATTACAGAAGCTGCCCTCACAGCAGCAGAAAAACACCTGTGGGTTCTCCTCTGTGGCCACACACTCCTGCCTGGGGTTTAGAACAAGAAACAGGGTACTGTTAGAAAATTGTTCCCCTCATAGAAGAAACTTGGTGGGTGGTAAGTTTATTTATAGCCTGGGGGGAGCTTAGTCAGTACACTCACTTAAGCACTTGACCACAATGACTTTAATGACTACAGTTTAATAGCACATTAATTGTCACTAATGCAGATGGTTACAATTGTTTTGGTAGGACACAGGCAGGGAAGTGTGGATGGGGCATGTCCACATATTTAAGAAAATACCTGGCAACATACAGAAACTCACGAAACTCATTTAAAACAAGGACAGCCATTTTCAGTCCTAAAGGACTCAATTTCACTCAACTTCAGCAGCCTCTTTGGGCCCAACACTCAAAACATGTAGTTTTCAGTCTACCTTAACACCAAAACTTCTCACATGTGTATCAGAACAGCTGCATGACCCTGCTTCAGTTATGGTATAAACAAGTAACTTACCCTGAGAATGGAAAAGCTCTGCAAACTGGGCCGGCCACAGGGACCCGGCCCTCAGGCTGCGGCATCGCCTGATTCTGCTGGCCGGTAAATGCAACATCACAAGATGTGCACAAGGAAGCAGAACTGCAGTGAGCAGGCAGGTGTCCATGTTAGGGTAAAGGCTAACACTAGCTGTCAACCCCGTCTATCCTGCTCACCAGTGTTTGCTCCCTGTTCGCTCCGTAGCACACAGCCTGCTCACTAGACATGCCAAGCTCTTTCCGAAGTACACGAAGGTCTGGCTCCCAATAGCCATCTCTGCTCTTCAGGACTGTCTTGGGACATGTTTAGGGAGGCTGCAACCTACAGCAGCTCTACCAAGTACAACAAGCTGGTGACTGGCCACATTAGCAAGTGCATTGGTGATGTTACGGTCTCCATGACCACCACCACATGCGCCAACAAAGAATGGATGATTGTGGAGATGCGTCTGCAGAGAATCCAAGAAACAGCTTCAGATCAGGTGTCCCAGTCATCAGAGAAGTGATGTGCGCATGTGCTCAGATAATCCACAACTACTTCTAGGACGCTGGGGACTTCTAGCACATCCTGGCCATCACTAACTACAAAGGCATCTCCATCTCCCTGTGGTGGAAGGCCTGCCTTCCAGATGCGAAAACTCTGCTTAGGGGCAACCCACTGAAGGTTTCTTGTCAAGACAATATTCCTGGTTGTGTGCTCAGAGGACATGCAGTCCAGCTGGCATATGTTCTCACATACATAGTTAATATCTTTCTGAGCACCACCATCATCCCCATGCCAAAGAAGTTGTCAGTGTCATGCCTCAATGACTACCGCCCCATCACACTCACACCAATCATCCTGAAGTGTTTCGAGAGTCTCGTTAGGAGGTATGTAAAATAACCTCCCACACTGGACCCCCTGCAGGTTCCATATCGTCCTGATAATTTAGAAGTGGATTCCATCACCACCACTCTTCACCTGGCCCTCCTTTTTTTCCATCTTGAAAAACGGACACTTGTGATAGACCGCTGTTCATAGACTTAGGCTCAGCTTTCAACACCATTATTCCTCAGCAAGCCCCCTCTTGAACTGGATCCTGCACTTCCTGACTCGGAGCCCTCAGTCAGTCAGGATCAGGAGAAACACCTCCAGCGCCCCCCAGGGCTGTGTGCGCAGCCCTCTGTTGTTCATGCTGATGATCCATGACTGTACAGCGATGCACCCTTCTAACCACATCATCAGGTTTGCTGATGAAACGAATGTGGTGTGTTTGATCAACAGGAATGTCGAGGTGGCATTCAGAGAGGAGCTGCAATGGCCAACAGACTGGTGCAGAGCAAACAACCTGTCCCTGAATGAGGACAAAACAAAAATGACGGCTGTTGACTTCAGGAGGGTACAACGTGATCAGTCTCCACTGCTCGTCAGTGGAGATCGTACATCACAGAGAATCTCACGTGGACCCTCAACATCAGCCTCATCCCCAAGAAGGCCTCCTGCGGAGACTGATGAGAGCTCACCTCTACAACCCAATTCTCAGAGGGACTATAGAGGGACTATAGAGAGCATTCAGCATTCACATGGTACAGAAATTGTACAGACCATAGTAAGGACTGCTGAGAAGATCATTGGGGTCTCTCTCCCCTCTGTTGCAAACGTTTACCCTGCATGCTGCATCTGCAAACCCAACAGCATTGTGGATGACTCCACACCCTCTTTCCCTTCTTTCCATCTAGCAGATGGTTTTGCAGCATGAGAAGATAGGTAAACCATATTTACTACATACTGCTGTGCAAAGAAGGAATCCTCCAGCCTTGCAGAGTATTGTAATGACTATAAATGAGATCAATGTGGTCTCTAACTTTAAAAGAAAACTTAAGACATAAGTGTTCTGCACCTAGAAAAGAGCTGAAAACCCATTGTCCCATTGGCTTTCAGTAAATGAAATATGTGACTAAGCAACACCGATGCTTAGGAGGTTGTAGCAACAATTACAACACGGCAGCTCAGGAGCCGGCAGATCAGAAACCTATGATAACTCCACCAATATCACTATACGGGTACTACATTTCCACCTGAAAAGTCTCCATCTCTGAAAAATGTAATTAAACAGATTTACAGCTACATTTAGACATATTTCTTACAATTCACAAAATTGTTGTACAGAATATGTATTTCACAGACAGACTTCAGCACCTGCCCATTTGGATTCTAATGTAGATTCTAATGTTGGTGTAATATAGATGTAGCCTGAGTCCAAGAGTTTATTTCTTTTGTACGTACACTGGAACACATCAAAACTATTGTTTGTAGCAATCAACAACTTGCCACGTATTAATCAGATTAGATTAGGTTGAAAAACACTGGATCTTTTAAGGGTCTCAGAGGGTATGCCAAAGTAAGTAAGCTCTGCTACTTTTAGCACCTCTTCGTGGCTAGCCGCTACACTGCAGAAAGAAGCAGAAGAATGGCCGCTGACCAGGCATGGCGGGATTGCCTTACTGACCTCAGCAGCAGGGACAAGAGGGAGAGATCTAGCACTAGTGTGATGATTCTGCTGATGGGGCACACCCTGACTAATGCTCAGTCAGCGCTCTGTGGCACATGGCCCGTTATTCAGCACTGCCCTCTTTGTAAGGCCGAAACAGGGCACATGCCTTTGCCCTCATTGCAGGGGCATGAAAAGCGAGCTGAATGGCCTTAAGATCGCTCACCCCTCAGAGGGCTGACATAGTCAGTTTACCCTTTGAGGGTTTACCTTAAAAAGTAACCCCTTAAACCTCCAAGTAGACAGAAAGCCTTATGTTAGTGTTGAACTATCCAGGCTCCACCAACAAATTAGTCATTCATAAATATTGCTGAGAGGTTAAATAAGCTTTACAAAATATTGGCAGAAAGCAAAATAAAAACCTACTAATTTGTTTAAAGCGCATTAAAGTGCATTATTCCTTTTTTGTGCCCAATTCCGATTTTGTATGTGCGTGAAACAGTACACTTGGTGTAGATGGGCGAGTATACACAAAGTATGCACAGCCTATATTGTGCATATGGATCTAATGCACAATATTCAGAGAAAGCTTTTTCTCTGGATTTCTCATGCCTAAAACCTCGTGATTACGGGGAAAAAAGAAAAAAAGAAAAATATAATGTAGTGGAAGTGCATGTTTTATAAGAGCAGTGGGTTTTCCCCAGCGTTCTATACAGTTTAAACTTCAAAATGTTCTCAATACAAACATTGCCTGCATCAATTTCAGTCTAGCCATTGTTTATAATGCAGCCAAATTAAATGGATAAGTAATGGTGAACAAATATAACTAACCAGTTTTCACCCGCAAGGGAAGCAGTACGGGCAATCAAGTGCAATACTAAGCAACTAGACTCTAGGCAGCCTGCTTTATGCCCTGGAGGTGTGCGGTTATCCACAGTAAAACCCACACTATGGCCAAGAGTATTGCTTTCTTACACCACATCACCCCGCATGAGCAGCATAATCCAACACAGAGAGTGATGCCATGAAGATTAAGCAACCTGGGATTGCTGGAGTAATCTATTTTTAAGCAGGAGTTTTAGTAACTTGCCAAAACTACTGCTTAAATTGTAGAAAAATCGTTTCGTCAATTCTCCCTCAGCGAGGACCAACACAAGCTGTGCTTTGGAGTGATGATGAAATAATACCTCTGTATATGACAAGTCCCAGAACTCAAACTAGACATTTTAATTTAAGTGCACAGTGATACAAAAATAAATAAAACATATAAATATGCGTCCAGAGACAACCAGGTACCTTATGCTTCTGAATCAATCCTTTCATCAGAGCAGTGTTGCCGTCTTCGAATCATAAAACCAGATCAATGATATTTTAAAATCAATGAGTAATTTCCAAGAAATAAACGAAACCTTAACCTAACTGCTCATACATTTTCAAAATACTCACTTGAACTACTTATAACAGGAAGGCTTAAGAAGGCTTCATATGCCTTAGAAATGGTCATCAATGCATCAGACTTTAATACAGCAGGAAAGCAGTATAGTATTAAATATGCAATTAGTATCAAGGGATTTACCAACTAATCACTGTCCATACAGGTAAAAATTTTAATCTATTTTTATCTCAGTCGTTCAACTGAATTAGCATTAGCAACCCTAAAACCTTGTATCTGCTGGTTCACCTCTGGTTCCCACAAGGATACTGAAGAAATGGAACTGCGTATTTCTGTAAGCCTTTTATTTGCCAGCACACAGGTAGCCACAAAAGTAGGTCCTCAAAAGTGAGCACTGACTAAAAAATTAATATAGGACAAAAGAAAATGTGAGATTAAATAACGTGAGACATAAAACTTATGCAAACACTTCACTGAGATTTCATTATTAAGTAACAATTCCAGGCTTTTGGTATATCTTTAGAACTCCTCCTTGAAACTCTTGTCAAGGCTCTGCTAAAAATACCACTTCTAAATGCAAGTACACAATGTAACCTACCTGATATGATTCAAAACTGACACTTTAAAACGCATGAGTGTTATTGTTGGGCTGGGTCGGTGCAGAAGACTGTGATTTACGGTGACAAATGTGACTGCGCAGCAATTTTTAGGTTTAAACTTAAGTACTATGTGAACTATATCTTCATAAATCTTCAGCAAGCATAGAAGGAGTGTAATTACTCCCCCCGTGTCATCATTTATCTTAAAGGACCCCTATCCTGCATTTTTTTGTGTCTATTATTTTCTCTGACTTACACCTTAAGATGTTTTACACCCAGATTTTTCAAAAACATCTTGGTCTTTTGTCCACTCCACACACTGAAAGAAAAGTCACTTGTCAAAACCCTTTAACGTTGAGTGCTACATGGTGTATGAGTGCTATGACTGACCTGTCATAGCAGTTGAAGTCATCCAGCCAGCAGCCCTTCTTCACCAGTTCAATGGTTCCCGAGTTGTTACGCCAGGAAGCGTAGCAGTGCGAGCGCTTGTCCTTCTCGCCTTCACATCGCTCCACGCCACTCTGGTTGGTCTTCTCAATCTCCCAGTTGATGTTATAGTACAAACACTCTCGTGTCTCCACTTCTCCATGGCTGGGTCCTGCACACATACAAATACAACATGGCTTAAATAATAAATATGACAGATCATGACAATAAAAGAATTAAGGGGGAATAACAAACATAGCTTTGGCCATCTAGAGATACATGGGCCAAGCTGACTTATAACAATGGCAAAAATTATTCAAGACAATTTAAATTACACATAGAAGAGTTGACTGATATGACTGTTGGCTGTCAATAACGAATTGTTAACACATGTTCTCAGTTATCACATTTCTGAAATTCCAGTCAACAGAATTCTAAAGCACTGTTTATTTACACAAAGAGTAGAGCTTCTCAAAATTCCTAGCGGTTTTGTTGTTTAGTAGCTACTTTGTTGTTAATTTTTCCCCTTATTTTTCTCTTCGTATTCTTTATTTTACGGGAACTACCTATTATTTCGGTAAGGAAGCAAGTAGAGCATGCTATTTTTGCAGTCTGTAAAGAACTGCATTTATACTCAAACAAAAAAAAATATGATTTCTCAAATCTGTGCATGATCCTGTGTAATTGTAGAACTTTGCCAGCACAACCATTCCTTACTAAGTAAGGAGCAACACAGCTAATCAACCAATTAATTTAACATTGCATTCATTTGACAGATGCATTTATTCAAAGCAACTTACAATATGAGGCAACATTCAAGTTTCAGGACAGCGTGGAAACCACCAAATTCAGCTTGTTCTTTGTAAAATGTTTTATAATATAACCAAGAAAATTAAATAAATTAATCACAAAGATTTACATGACAATCAAGGCCAGAACAGGTCGATCATGTACCCAGAACAGATCTAGTGTGCTACTAGCTGAACAGAAAAGAAGGGTTTTGTTGCTGAAGTTTTTTGGTGATGCCAACCAAATCATTGGTGACAGTCTACAGTTCAGTCTACAGTTCAGCTGTTTGGAGCACAACCAAGTATGGTTGGAATGTTCACACATGTCAGAATGGACCTACTAAAGAAACAACTGGATTTGGCCCAGAAAAGATAGATGGGAATGTGCCCTTGGAAACACATTCTATTCGGTTTTTGCAAACTGTCAAAGGTGGCACATAACCTACAGCAGAAAACCATGAACCTAAAAGTCTGTTGGATCCTCATTGATGTGCTCTCCTCCAAAACAAAAATTAAAGTCTCATGTTAATGCCACAGGCTGCACTTGGGAAGGTTCCACAAATATGAGCAGCCTCCAATCAAGATTAAAGCCAGATCTGATTCCCTCTTTTGTCAAAGTAGGGCTTTATCACAGGTGTGGTACTGGGAGTGAGCTGTCCTCAAACCATCACTCAAGGCCAACTTCTTTGAGGAAGGCAGCCCATAGGAGGACACCATAGCCTATCTATAATGAAGTGAATGACCCAGGGTAGCATGTAACGCTAGCACTGCAGAGCCTTTCCCAGCAGGACGACAGAGGGTTGCATCACTGTCACAATTGAGGCTACATTTATCAGAAAGCAAAGCTCAAGGGCGGCCAAGAGGACTGTGTGCGAGAGTTTACGTCCTTTAGGAGGGACTCTATATAGTCCCAGAGCAAAACCAGGCCACTAAAGACAATTTTTCAATGGGAGAGGACTGATCTGTAAACTAAAATATCCATGAAATATACCTGAGTGTATCTATCAGTCAATAAACAACTTCATAAGAAAACAGTTGCATCAATATCCTTTCAGCCTCAAGTGCTCAAGTGCTGTAAGGTTTGTTATTTAACTCTGATTTGCCACGCTTTCTGTTACCGGACGAAAGCACTGACGTAAATCTGAATAACATCTTAAGATGCGTTTCAGCCTGAGAGAGATTTCCACCCCTGACAGGGTCAGGTCAGAAAAAAATAATGAACTGCACTGGGAGTGGATGATTACAGAGTATAAAAACTGTCAGCACAAATTCCCCACATAAGGCACAGTAGTCTACAATCTGTTGGGCTGAGCTGAGAAAACAGCTGGACAAGGGCAGTGTATCCTTGCGCGAGCTCAGCGGAGGAGGGGTCAGGGTGAGGATGATAACACCTCATGTGCACCCACAGACCCAAAGAGGAATAGTCTTTTCATATCGATCCAAGATCAACAGCCTTCAGGGAAGGCTTGTCGAGATGTATTTCAGAGATAAGAACAAGCTTTGCATGAGTAGAACTGGGTATTGAATATCAATTTTACAGTACTGACTGAATTACATCTATACTACAGTGTGTCCAAAGATGCCATGGCATTTAAAGACTGGTGTCAGCCTTATTAGCATCCATGAGCTAAACTGTGTTGGTCTGTTTAAAGCTGTAGTCTGTATTGAGCAGGTAAAGGAAATGAAAAATATTAATTTGATAAAACTATATATTTTGATCAACATTTTACACACACAATATATAATAAATAAATAAATAAATATACACACACATATACATATACATACATATATACACACACAAATGAAAAGGTGTGCTTCACACTACCCAGGAAGTGTGCAGATACGACAGTAGGCCAGTGAGCTGTTCATCCCCTGCCTGGCGGGGACCTGCATGCGTGGTGCTTGTGTTTACTATACAACATGAATTTGGCAGCGGCCACAATGGCAGATGTTCTCACCAATCTGTGCGTTGCGGTTGCTAGGTAACGCCGAATATCGGAGTAGCACCGTTGCCTCACCCCCCTAGACAAAGGCCTTTTTCAGTGAACCACACATACACACCCCCCCTACACAAACAGTGCTGGGCTGGGCTAGAAATGAGGACAGACCATGCCAATGTGCTGTTTGAGTTGCTGTACTACTAGGGGCGCATACTAAAAACCCCGCTGCCTCAGCAATGGACCCTCTTCAACATTCAGGGCCTGAATTTACGAGCTTCCATGGGGACAGTGAAGCTAATTGCGATAGCAGATGTCAGCAGCACAAAAGGAAGTATGCCCTAAAAACATTACTTCAGGGTCTGAACCCTTTGAGATGCATCTTACTGCCACTGATTTGCCTGTACATTATGTGGGCAATATAATTTTAGTGTAACCAGACGTTTCCTCCTAGCCATTTATCAGCTAGCAGAATGCTTCACTAGCTCCTCATCCCCCCCACTCCTCCCTCTCTGTAACACATGTTCCCTCCCGAGCTCGTCAACAAAAATAACCAACTCAAAGAGGCCGACAGCTAAATCTGTTAATGCGTTATAGGTCTGTCACTATCCATTATATTCCTGTTCAAGTAATCTAGCAATTACTCTGACTGAGTAATCAAGCAGTTTTTAGCAAGGAGTCCCAGCAAGAAACATTCAACCATAAACCACACATTCACAGGCTTCCAAGAATATAACTGAAAAATGCATCTCATAACAAAAACATAATACCATGTGGGGAAAAAAATGATCTGTTCATCAGGCTGTTTCTTGCTGTACGTGAGACCAGTTGGAGAATGTACATTATCACCCTTTAACTGTCAACTAATCATTGCTGATTCACTGAGAAAATACATTTTAATAAAACACTCTAAATCAATGTCATCAAGAAATGATGACAGCCTTAATGTGCTGATAACTGTGGCTTTAAAACAAGATTTTTGTACTAAAGTATTAACGAGAAAACAAGGGCTTTATAGCAGGTCAAGCAGGTTTTTATAGCCCTGAAATAGTCTGGATTTGTTATATGTGTATATTAGTATTTCAGGGTCAACAAGTGCAGTACGAATGTGCTTGTTCCCATGTCTGTAATGGATTATGCTACAGCAGCTACAAAAAAGCAAGTGTACTCATGCCTGCCTGCAGTGGAGCACTAGAGTAGCTGGACAGGGCAGCATGGACATGACAAGAAAAAAGGAGAAAAAAAAAACAAAAACAAGAAAAAAAATAAAAACACAGCCAGCTAGTTAGGACGAAGCATGCATGGTCTGTGCTCAAGGGCAGGGTTATAAGTGGTCACTGGTTACACTGCAAAAACACCACAAAGAGTACATGCCAAGAGTTCACTCATCTACATTGTTATTTGCACATGCGGGCTGAAGAAATGTGTTTACCACCACAGGGTAAACAGCTACCATTGTTATGGAACTTAACAGCAGTGTTTCATGACTGACAAACCAGAAAATAATAAATACCACCCCCCACCCCACAAACACACACACAACAGCTGAAGCTTTATGCGGAATTATGCAATCTTAACTCTTGAGTTCACTCTGGGTCCAAACACAAAACCTCCCAAAAATTTAAACAGTAAGAAGATTCAACATCAAAAAAGATCCTGATTCGAAAAACAACAGCAGTCACTGCTGATGTGCAATGACAGCATGACAAACATCTGCATTAATTAACAGTTTATGCAAATTCAACCAATCCAGCAACAGATATTTTCATTTTTCACCCCATTTTATCCTGGGTTTGTGTTTGGCTTCCATCTCAGTGCAACACTAGTGTCCACAAAAGGCATGAATGTGAGCAGAGAGAGAGAGAGAGAGTGAAATGAAAATGCAAAAGCTCATCAAAGAAAAGACAACAGGTCTTTTTTTTTTGTTTATGTTTTAAGCCATAAACAAAACCATAAATCATAAACCAGACCATTCCTTTTAGTGGGAGCTGCTTTATGTTACTGACAGTGACAGGACCAGCAGAGAAAGTCAACATCTGTTTCTGCTGTTACTACTGCTCAGGAGTTTACCCACTACCAAACCACACAGCCCACTTCAAACAGTCCACACACACACACACACACCATGTTAACAACAGCTGAAGCGTGCCACACATTCTAACCAGTTTTACAAATGTTAAACTGTTACAAAAATAACTTCCTTGAAACTGAGCCAAGGGACCCCACAGGGGGTTGTAATCCAAAAGATCTGTTAAACATTACATTAAGTAATGCATTGTGCATTTCTTTAAGGATGACATTAACTAGTGCCTCATACTAAGAGTCAGTCAGTGGCTCTGTACGCAGAGCCCTCCATAGGCAAACAAGGAAAACTATACTGAGAAGCTGTTCACTATTTACACACCAGTAGTACCGACACTGGGAAAAAAAAGACATTCAAAAATAGCAATGGCATCTAAAAATATACTTCTGCCATCTAAAAACTGCTTTAAACTTCAAAGATCTTTCCCAGGATCAAAGAAATGCTGAAGCAAGCCAGTCGTTGTGTGCATGTGTGAGAGTGACTGTGTGAGAGAAAGAGAGAGAGAGAGAGAGAGAGAGCAAGAGCGAGAGAGCAAGAGCGAGAGAGAGAGCAAGAGCGAGAGAGAGAGCGAGCGAGAGCGAGAGAGCAAGAGCGAGAGAGAGAGAGAGAGAGAGAGAGAGAGAGAGAGAGAGAGAGAGAGAGAGAGAGAGAGATCTGGAAGTCCTTTTCTGTGGCCCATAAAGACTGTCAGTCTACACTATTGTGTTAGCATGAAGGCCTTGAAAACACACCAGCACAAAAACCTCAAATGCCACTGACATTCCTGACAAGACCTTGTACTGTAATTGGAAACAGAGACAGCGAGCCACAAAACAAAACACAGTCATTGCTGCATCAAAACAAATTGAAGTTTTTAGTCATGCTCGTTTGTTCAAAGACAGAAAGAGAATCTCAATCTGTAATGTGTAAACTCAAATGACAGTTCAATAAGCACAGTTCTGACATAATACACACAAAAACAAAAACACCAACATGAGCATTAAGAATAAAACAATAAAAATGTCCTGCAAAACCTCTGCAAGATGCTCTTTTCATCAAACTGGCTTGCAGCTATATAAAAAAAGCTTTTTACAGAAATAGGTCAATTTCCTTTGTTTGTTTTGCTTTAACAAATTTGGTTGACTGTTTGTTTCATCAATAATTTCATGTACGCTATGTGGACAAAAGTATTGGGCATTGGCTAGCCTGACCATTATGCCAACAGTGACTTTGACATTGCATTCCAACAAAGACTTTAATATGGTGTTGGTGACTTTGCAGCTTTAACAGCTTCCACTCTTCTGAGAAGGCCTTCCAAAAGATTTCAGTGTTTCTGTGGGAATCAGGTCAGGCACTGATGTTGGACGAGAAGATCTGATTCACAGTCTCCGTTGCTGGATGGGGTTGAGGTCAGGGCTCTGTGCAGTACAGCCAAGTTGTTCCGAACCAAACTCATCCAACCATGTCTTTATGGAATTGCTTTGTGCACTGGGCCACAGTCATGATGGAATAGAAAAGGTTCTTCCCCAAACTGTTTCCACATAGTTGGCAGCATGGTGTTGTCCAAAACAATTTTATGTGCTGGCAGTAAAGGGCCACCTGAATTCAATAATTAAGATGTATGTCCCAACACTTTTGTCTATATACTGTATTTTGTAGGTACACATTTTGTCTTACTTTTCCACAGACTCCAGAGCGAGCAGATGACTGATATGGACAGAACATTCAGAGAACTGGTAAATTAATCAGTAGTACATGAATCATGAATCATGAAATGCTCACCAGTTTTCAGTCTTCACTGCGTAAATGCGTACCTAATTTGAGTAACTTCATACTCGACCTCTATGTACCACCACTCATAAAAGGAACACCTTAAGAAAAATAATAATGACGTGTAAAAATATGGTTCCTGTCGGACCGCAGAGCCTTGCTTCTGCACCAATTAAAATCTGTCAGAGCAAGTCTCCTGTCACTTCTGTAACTGCGTGCCCTGGCCCCTCGACTTCACGGCTCGCCCCGATACAAGACCCGGTCGCCAGTCCAGAGAAGAATGATCTGCCCCTGATCTGAGCGAGATGCTTTTTCTCACTCAAAGTACAGTACAGTAACAGGCTCAACGCAAAAACTCGCCCCGAGTGGCTCTGATTGCATGCAATTCTCATTCCGACCGATTAGTGGCAAAAAATTTTTTGGTGTCAAATAATCCTGTGGGTGACTAGACCTGTAAATGAATTTAGGTTAAAAGTCAGTTTGAATGTTCATCAACATTTGGCACTGTTCAAAAGTGAAGTATCTATATCCGCATGCGTGACCGGGGGACCGCTCTTTTGACTTTTCATTAATGTAGGTACTCATTAGCATACTACAGCAAAAAATTGCGTCTACATAGTTAAAGTTCAAAATTCCCATTTACAGAATATTGGCTGATTCAGCAACTTAGCACTGCTATGAAGCACAACCCAAGATAGCCAATTACAGCAGAGCTCAGTGATGAAGCTTTTATTGTGTTAAGAGCAGAACAGTTGATACTGAGGTAAAGAAATACATGTTATATTTTTTTGTAATGTTAAAATATTATAATCCAAGCAGACTCTGTTCTATTACATTCAATAATGTTGATGCAGCAACACTGATATGTATATTACATAACCAGTATCATGACTGGCCAGGAATTCCCATAGCAGTTCATCCCTTCTAACTTTATATCCGATCCCCCTCCTGTCTACAGTGCACTCAAACGAATCCTCATCAGCTTCATTTCTTCATGAACAGTTTCCTCTGTATCTAGTCATCTGATGTTGGTACTCCACTGAAGTCTTATGCATGGTTTAGGTCATTGCCTCTTGCTCTGCTGGTCTTAATTGCTTCCCCCTGGCTAATTACAAAAGCCATATGTAATCTTTACTTTGGAAGGAGAGCGCGTTGGAGAGATTACGCTGGATAATCAAGCTGTCAGTGCGTCTACTCAAAAACCAGGGTTTGGCATGGAAGCTCAGACCGCATAAAAAGAGTGTGGTTCACCAGCGTGGTCATGATTCACTGCAGGCTGAATACAGTTACAGGAGCTTGTGGCAATCAATGGAAACCTCCCTTTGAAGGAACACAACCATGAGAGTGGTGGGAAAGAGGGAATACTTTAAGTAGATTAATGTTAATGGTAAACTGGATGTACTGATCAAGTTAACCTGAATTTATGTCTAAACTCTAAAATTACAACTACATATCTCGCTCTACAAAAACAGCATATTAGTGATTACTATAACATTTGTTAATACTAGGTTAGGGTAGGAGACATGACATAAAATATAATATCACCTTACTTTTAAACATGTACAGATTTGGCAGTCTTTGACAGGCAGCCCTGTCACAACTGTAGGTGAATGAAGCCTTAGGAGCTAAGGTATTTAATACAGGGGGTCCTAGAGTTACGATGCACCGCTGTTCCTTCGACAGTGTTGTAACTCGAATTTTGGTGTCAGCTGAAACACACCCTAGCCCAAGTCACTTACCGATCTCAACACAGTTGTAAAATCATAATCAGAAAAACACTGTAGTGTACTGTAGTAACAGAATTTTTTTACATTTGCAAAACATGTGCACTTATAAGAGTCCAGAATGGCAGAGGTAAGCGTACTGGTGGGACGCAGACTCCCTCACTCATATGCAGTTTTACTGTGTATTCTGCGTATTCTTCCACCGTGCAAACCAAACTAGTTATGGAAGTGAACTCGGAACATCGCATGTCAGAGCCCAAGGACACCCCGTGATCTAGAACTGAGTATGACGTGTGAAGTATAACAATGAGACAATGAAAGAACAATCTGGACAAAAATAATCCCGATTTATTTATTCTCAAGCTTATGTTAAGTGAAGCTTTAATAGTGAAACGTATGGAATATAGCCTAAAGTGCTCTGAAATAGCTCAAAAACAGCACAACAATCATTCTATATCCTCACATTTTGCTCCAACTTTTCTCCCATAGATCAGGGAGCTCTAAAAGCATTTTAATCATCTCACTGCTGGGAAGAGAAAGGTTTACTGTCACATGTTTTTCTCTCCGAGCTGTGGAATAGCTGCAGGTTAACTACTACTGCTAGTCATTTCTGCCTGTTCGGTAACAATACAGATCACACAAAATCCTCACATCGACTCGCTCTTCTGACATTCTAGTTTCTTAAAAAGACTTCTGGCCACCATGGGGTTCTACCCAGCACTAATGAAGGATATATTTTATTTTCAACACAGATGTGAATTTCCTCTTACCTAACACACACATCCTACAGTAAACTGCAGTATGTCCACGGCTCCATACTGTACCATTACCAAGATCAGATTCAACATCAGATTCAACATTCTACCATTACGCCAATTATACCTGAGAGGTAACACCCCCGACACTATTTTCTAGCTGTCAAAATCTGTACTGGGATCCGCAAAAGTGTGAAACAATGGCATATTATTTCATCAGGCACAAACAGCATGTGCCACCATTTAAGTGAGCCCTAGCTGCCCATGTGGGGGCTTCCAAAGAAGCAATTTTTTTTTTTTGCAGTGTATTGTTGCCAAAAAAAGGATCCATTCAACACTTGCATAAAGGCCAGAATGAAGTGAGGGTTGCTAAACCTTGATCATCCATATGAAACAACCTAATCTCTAACATGGGATTAAACATTAACATTTCTAATAAAAATCAACATTTCTTTGGTCCATTTAGCGCCAATGATTCCAAAATACTTTAATGAGCAATTGCTCATGAGGTTGAGCGAAAACAAAAACATATAATAATAGGTATAAAAAACGTATTAAAATGTTAGTCACAATGAAGTTCATAGTTTAAACGAAAAACAGTGTGTCATAATATTTACATATATATCTGCATCTGTTTAAATCTTTAGGTCTACATGCATCTATCCAAAAATTCAAAACAATACTATCAAAAAGTTAATATAGGATGATGCCATAATCTAAAATGTCCTACTTGTTACTTGTTACTATGCAGATTATACTGTTACTGCCCACCTCAACCTTCACTTTCCACACTTTCCAGAGGATGTAAATAAACTTCACTTGTAAGCCAGGATTGCCCTGCCCTGCCCATGCAATTCCAGATCACTGGGGTTTTTTTAGGCTTTGCGCTGATTTCCTGCCAGATCTTCTGCCCCTGCTAGCTTGGGACCCTCTCTAGGCCCGGCCCTGTCACAGCACTGGAGCGCTGCTCTCTTGTTCTTGGCAGGCAGCTTACCTGAGCTGCAGAACTTGACCGCAAGCTAGCCACCCCCAGTGGAGCCATCCAAGCTGCTGAGTGCTTGAGGTAGAAGTGTTGTCCAAATCAAATGGTCCAGTTTATTCTCCCGTTCTCTTTTGCCGATCGACAGAACGAGCCGAGTAAGTAGGAGCAGTAGCTCTCATAACGAGGCTGACAACTGAACAAAAATATACCAATTAGCAAGGCAGGATTTCTGCTACACTGCCTTAAGCATCTAGAGGGTCGTGCAAGGACAGAAGCTTTTGGAGATTTAACCAGCAGTGTGCACTGCACGTTGGTTCAGTTGGACTTGACATTTCTATGATAACTAGCTTTCAAACCTTATTACCACTGAACGTATCTAATGAATTGCCATCAGTGGGGGTGACTTGCACTTTAAATGGCATATTTTCCTCGTCCACTCACTATGGCACAAGCATATTCGACCATTTATATGATGAAACCAATTTTTCAACTCCAATCTCATGCCTACTATGCCTATGGGAAATGACTACTCAGAAATTATGCAATGCACTTAAATCCCATCATAATCAACTGGAACCACCGTGATGCCATCAGGAAAAATAATGTATGAGTCTGTGACAGCGCGATGATATGTTTAAGATGTCAAAATCAATAAATGATATCCTCCGGGAAGGAGTCTCAGAGTATAGTGTAACACTAACACGCAACTCTGCATCAGGCATAAGCATGGAGGAGAAAAGGAAAAAGAAAAAACAGGAGGATTACCCAAGATGTCCATTTTCATAGCTCATTGCTTTTCATGCACAGAACTTGTGCTTAGTCTTTAACAAAAAACTGTACATTCATACACAACAGCTGTCCGATATCCAGATGCACATTAGAAATGATCAGCATCAGCCTATGAGCATATCTTACATATGGAGTATGCAGAAAAAGGAGAGAATAATTATGAGCTCAGCTGAGAGCGAGAGCAAAGAGAGAAAAAGAGAGAGAAATGACCAGCATTGTCAGTGATGAAAAGGACTAGCATTGTTGCTCTGGTGAGTCCATTAACACATTCAGGAGGACACAACACAAAGGATCCCCCTTGGAAAGAGGGACTCTGCCATTCAGAAACTCCTGACAAGGCTGCAAAAATATAGATAAAATAGTATATTAACAGTATTTGGTTCTACAAATGCACTTTGGTGGTCACTACAAGGACAATCTGCAGATAAGCTTTCATTTTGGGCATCTAAATGGTTTTATTTCCTATTATGACACAAGAAGCTGATTATTTTGGACTTTTGTCTACAAACAATAGCACTGTTACCAGAGAAAAATGTGATTTCGTTCAGATGGGGCTGATTTACCTCTGGCCCAAACTGTAGATTCACATCGCCTACCCAAAACTGTGACATGTTACATGGTTTAAAACAACCCCTAGTTTATTCTACACCAGTAATATTTTTTAGCCCACAACATCCAGCTCCACTTTTCTAAAGTCTGCAGTAAAGAAAGTCAAGAAAGATCAGTCCAGTCATTCACAGCCAAACTATTCACTAAAGCCAACTACTTCTCTACAGCCAGAGAAGAACAAAGTCAAAACCAGTTGAAGTAACTAATGCCACAGGTGTGAGAAAAGGGCTGCTAATCATGTAAACAAAACTGAGATCTGAAGCGATACTGCATTAGGCTGTGTGGTCAGTAATGTCGAATTTAGTGTCACAATATGTCCTCATCATCAGAGTACAAGCATATGAAAGGAATAGGCAGTAGAAGGTTGACTTCTTTTGAAAGTCAAATCATAATTCATTTAAAATGAAGTGACCCTGTTATGTTTAGCTTGGTACCAGCTGATTGGATTCTCTATTCAGTTTTGGTTTGTGTTTATATTTTATATATTAGTGTTCATTTAGGGAATGCAAGACCTTTAGTCTGGTATTGGTCATTATTCATTATCTTGGTAAAAATTCATTATAAATTATGGATGTCACAATCAGGGTAGTAGAAAGCAATGCGCACTGGAGTTGGTGAAACAGCAATGATACAGTAATCCCCCGCTTTTCACGAGCACCCGTGTGTAGTGGAAAACCGTGTTGTGCTTTGGTTAAAAAAAAAAGAATAAAAATGCCTATTTTTATAATTAAACACTAAATATGCCCTCAAACATGATTCCAAAACTAACCTTTAATTAACCTTGAAGATATCATGGGGAAAACGCACATCAGTATTGTACAGTTTACACTGCACACCAACAGCGCTAGAACGTAAATACCATGGCGAGTGTGAGAGAGAACGCAATAACACACTGTTCAAGCTAAACATCTTTCATTCTCAAGTTTTACAGCTTTGAACAGACATTTGCAACACAGAGTACTGCGCCCCCAATCAGAATTCCCTAGTACTGCAGCCATCTCACCCAGAGTTCCCGAGACCACACAAATTACACACAGAAACACACATTAGTTCACGAACTCAACATGACAAACATCTACTCCCCCTCTAACACTCACAAAACCACTTATGCCGCAACACTGCCACAAAGGCTCATGGAGCCAGTGCTGCTGTGCCCCCTCGTCCTCTGCAGGGTTTAAGTTAGGGCGTGGTGCTTAGCAACCCAGCGCGAGAGTAGGAGGGTCGTGGCAGACGATGTCCGGACGTCACAAAAGCACAAAATGTGAGGATATCTGCCTTCCGCGCATGTGCGGTGGATTCCACGAAAAATTATAGTTTGGTTCTGCTGATCCGCGTAGATTGCTGTATATGCACTAAATGCTAGTGATGCTACGTCGTGACACCAAATTAAACCAGTACATTAAACCAGTCATTACTTACACACTATTCATGGAAAGGAAACGTTTTTTTGCTTACTTTGCCCTTTAAAAATCTCTGACTATTAGGCCGCTGTAATGGACACTCGGGTAGGATATTTATCATATCTTTATTATATTTAATATAGGATATTTTTAGATTAAAAGAGATGTGGTGCTACAGTGTATGTGAGCTACTGATTGTTTTAGTCTTTGCATTAATATTGTGAGCAACTGTCATCAAATACAGAACAGGAAAAACATTTGTTGAACATTCTTTAAGAACACACTGCTTGATGGCCATAATGGGCATGCTGATGAAGAAAGGGACATGAATCCATTTACATATCTTAAATTTACCAGACACTGTTCCACCCGCAGGAGCTCCGAGTGCCTGTGTGCGGGTGAAGTGAGTGCAGGCTACAGTATCAATTGGAAACTGAAACCTGCCATTGAAACCATTCTATTACATATATAATGTGAGACAGGGCATCACAGGCCACTCTGTGTAATGATGCTCTTAGGTCAAGGATGAATTCACCCCTCATAAAAAGTCAAAAACAAGAATAAGATGATATGCACCAGGAGTTCTTTTATCCATACAAAAATACAGAACCACTATTACCTTTCGTACCTTTGTATCAAAACTGAATCAGTACACTAAAAGAGAAATGATTAGTCTTAAAACAAGCAAACCAACAGTAAGACAACACAGTGAGTTAATATCACAGTCCATTCTGAGATCATGATCACACCCTTCACTCAACTGCAAAATGTAAGAGCAAGCGATCTGCACTCCTAACTGTGAAATTCCAGTACTGGTTTTCCTTTAGCGGTGTAGACCCGTGAGAGACTAACCGGCTAAAAAAGGAAAAAGCAAAGGTATAAAAGGGAACATTTGAGCAGTAATGGTGACAAAGAGAACAATTTTGCAAAGACAGCTGGTAAAAAGTTCACTGATTCACACAGATTTCCTTTTCCTTGAATATAACTGATTCATATATATATATATACACACACACACACACACACACACACACACACACACACACACACACACACACACACACACA
>JBBPCW010000006.1:17811876-17822928 GCA_037974425.1 Phenacogrammus interruptus
AGTGAAGCAGGGGGCAGCCAGGAACACGGCGCTCGGGGAGCAGTGTGTGGGACGGTACCTTGCTCAGGGTACCTCAGCTGTGCCTAGCGGCCTTGGGAATCGAACCTGGACTTTCTGATTGCAGGGCGAATGCCCTAACCACTATGCCCCAAATACTATCAAAGACTTCAGAAATTGAACAGTGTACAGCTGGATTTCAGTCTACAAATGGAGACACTTTGGGACTGTCACTACTCAACCAAGAAGTGGGCAAAATGTCTCCAAGAGAACAACAATGAGGTAAAGAGCGACAGCCAAAAATTTGAAGACATTAAATTAACTGGAAAACATCTGTGTTCATGAGTCAACAGATTGTAAAACATTGAACAAGCAGAGTGTCTATGGCAGCACACCACAAAGGAAGCTACTGCTTACTAATAAGAACATTGCGGCACACCTGAGGTTTGCGAAAGAGCACACTGACACTCCACAGTGATATTGGCAAATGTTTGTGGAGTGATGAAACTTAGATTCAATTATTTTGAAGGAAAATGCAGGATTACTTTTGCCGCAAAAAGGCATAACATCATGAAAACATCCCAACCATAAAGTATGGTGGAGGAAACATCATGATTTGGGCCTACTTTGTTGCATCAGGACCTGGCCAGCTTGCAATCACAGAGGAGAAGATGAATTCCTGAGTATATTAAAAAATCCTTCAGGATCATGTGAGAATGTCTGTATGTCAGCTGAAACTGATGCAACAAGACAACAACCCAAAACATCTAAACATGTCCACAACAGAGAAGGGCAATACACATGAGACAGAGCTAGAGCTGTTCTTCTGCCAGGAAGAATGGGCTAAGATTCCTCCTGAACAATGTGCAGGTCTGATCCACAGCTACAGGAAGCACCTGTTTGAGGTCATTGCTGCCAGTGGTGGGGTCATCCAGTTATTAATTCCAAGGGTTCACATACTTTTTCCACTAGTACAAGGAGTTTTTATGATTATCCTCAAAAAATACATGAAAGATCAGATTTTTGTGTAATTATATTATTGTATTATTGTCTTTGGCTCAGATGAAGATCAGAGAACATTTTATGACAAATTAATGCAGAAAACTATGAAATTACAAAAGGTTTACATACTTTATTTGTCACTGTGTGTGCAGCTTGTGGCATGGTGATTAGGGAGTTAGTCCTGTGACCAGAAGGGTTTGAATCCCAGGACTGCTAGATGCACATAAGTGCGAGGTACCATCTCCCCACCGGGCGCTGTCTTCCTCACTGCTCGCTGCTTCACTTAGTGAATGGGTTTAATGTAGGAAGAATTTCACATTTATAATACTCCTGTTGTCCTCTGAATGTTTGTACATGTGCACTATGTTTCTGAGTATATGATCTATAACACGCAGTGTTTCCTTGGGATCAACATTTCCCTGTGAACAGTGTAAACAAACTAGGCTCTTATTGAGGGAAGTCTTGCAAATAAAACAGATGTCTGCCTGTCAAAGAGCCATGCCTCTAGAGAAAGAGGTATAAAGCACTCTATTATTCTACCAGCTGTTTCCAGAACAGACATTTGTCTGGACTGGTCACAATTCAGTTTATTTACTAATGTT
The DNA here is from genome assembly GCA_037974425.1 of Phenacogrammus interruptus. NCBI lineage: Eukaryota > Metazoa > Chordata > Actinopteri > Characiformes > Alestidae > Phenacogrammus > Phenacogrammus interruptus. The sequence goes on from JBBPCW010000006.1 coordinate 17,813,478, forward strand.
GCCTTGTAAATTAATGGGAGATCGCAAACCAGATAAATAAGCCAATAAATGTTTAATTAATTTAATGGGGCTATTAGTACACTGAACAATTTCCGCTCTCCAGAGAGAGAAGGTCCATCATACAGTGACAACTTGAGGATTCATTTAAATAGGATTTATATTGTTTTAGCTTAGAAATGAATTTTCATACTAAACTGTATATTCAACTCTATTCTTTAACTGCATGCAGTTTCTCATACATACAAGTTTAAAGATAACAATAACAAACTTGAAGAATACGGCGTGCTTGTGGTCCAGCAGCATACGCGGTTCTAGACGGGGGACAGCATGGGCCTATTGCTCCTGGCCCCTTTTATGTCCCCTTCACTAAACAGGCAATGGTTCAGAGAGTGGTGGTGGCCTAAAGATAGGATACCTGCCTCTTGACCAAGGGGTCATGGGTTTGAATCCTGCCTACAGCACCACCACTGGGTCCCTGAGCAAGACCCTTAACCCTGAGTTGCTCCAGGGCGAGACTGTCCCCTGTAGTTAGGGAACGGAAGTTGCTTTGGATAGAAGCATCTGGTAAATGTATATGTATTAATTTCTTATCGCGACATGCGCTGACTCGAAGAACGGAACTAACGCTACATGTGTTCTAGACAGACTGCCTAAAGCGCTACACACATGCAAATACTTAATGGGATATTTAAATCACTCACTGTATGTGAATTTCTTTTTCCTTTCTATTTTTCCTCCTTACTACAGTGAGATGATGACAGTGTGATTTAAAAATGTGTGATTCCATGCTGTAATGAAATATAAAAGAAAATATATAAAAGAAAATATTGACCTGTTTTGCTGTTATACAGGCCCCCTGGTAATTTTTGTGTAGAACCTCTACTGTTCAGCAGGTCAAAGTAGCAGAATGCTTCAGTCTGGAGATAATCATACAGAGATAATGGAGTACAGTATAAAAAGCAGAGCAGAGCAGAGGTTCATTAGAAGTGATTTTGAGTTTTGACTTAATTAGTGATATTGCTTTTGAACATATTAACCTATTTACTTTGTGTTGTATTTTTACTTTGAATTGTTTCGTATCAAAATATAAGTTGATTAAACCAGTTTCTCTGTCGTTTTGTTTTGACCTCACTTATACGAACTGTGTAATCAATTTAATGGCACTGACTATATTACATCTACTGTGACTGTTGTGATTATTATTTACCCGCCCTTAAAGTGCAGCAATTATATTTCAACCTGTGTGACAGTGACAACTCTTTTTATTTATTTTACCCCTCTCTGGTGCAATTTATTTATTTTTTCAAGTGCAATGATTTCCTCTGTGCAATATCCCTCCAGCTTCAAGTGAAGTTTTGTGCATTATACCTGCAACAATTCCTATAATTCTGGATGCACACACATTTAAATACACACACACACACACACACACCCACACACACACACACACACACACACACACACACACACACATATATAAATATATATATATATATATTATATATATACATTTTCTTTTAGGGTAATGTATTAAGCTGAGTTTGAAATGAAATTATAATGTTTTGGGTGCATATTAGGGGCCATATTTAGGGTTTACACTATAAAAATAGGCTTTTTTTTTTTTTACTATATCACAAATTTGTGGTTCTTCACAATTCACAGGTGCTCTTGTAATAAACTACCATGAATGTCTACTGAATATATGCATATGTGTGTGTGTGTGTTTGTGTGTGTATTAACATGTTCACACATACACATATATACATACATGTGTGTTTCATGTATGTTTCATTCATACATGTGTGCTTGTGTACAGTGACAATAAAGGGATTTTTTTTAACTTGTATCAGTTGACCAGTTTTTTTTGTTCTTTTTTGCTATGTGTGTGAACATAACATTTAGCAGTGCAGAATCAATAAAAACCTGAAGAGAGCACATTTGGATGAATAATCTATGATTCCGGAAAAGAGTGTCCAGATGCTCTTTTGGTCTTCTTTGATATTTCATGACTGCGCTGCTAAGAGTGAAGAATGGATTCCACCTTGTTGTACACGGTCAGTTGGACATCATTATCCACTAATTGGTAAAAGTTTTTAGGCAAAATTTTAAGTTGGTAGCAGCAGATTGTTGAGCAGATCTGAATTTGATGCAGATTTTTAATTCTGTTACTGTAAAAAAGAAAAGATATTTTGAAGTCACCCAAATATGGCGATTTGTAGTATTATTGTACAGTATACATCTTTCAGTATGACTTGGACACTGAATTTTCTGTTGACCATTTTGTGCTCTGCTCCACAAATGCTTTCTTTCTTCATTTTTTATAGCATTTCTTCCACTGTGAGGTAGAACAAATTCACAGAAGATTGACAAAATAAGCTCTTCGACCTAAATAAGTTTATCAGTAAGTTGTTTATCACGCAAAGCCTTAATTACCTGGAAATGAATTGAATGACTACATTGTCCAACCTTGCAATGGTTAGGAGTGCCTCATGTGTGGACAGAGGATGGATGGACACAATTTATTAAAGAGAGAGGACAGAAAGAGAGGGAGAAAATGTATAAATAAACCTGGTGCTGGAGTGTAAATCATGACAGATGTTGAACATAGTTGCTTTAGTGCAGGGATGGCAGAGTAGACCAGTATAAAGGTCAGATCCAAGTCTCTCCAGCTGTCGGGCTGAAAAAAAACAATAGGAAATCTTCATTTATGATTCTTCACTGATGCAAGCTCGTGTTCATATGAACTTCATAACATGTAAAAACACAAAGGTAACGACCGGTTCCTAATAAAACTGGCAGCTTAAGCTTTCGACAAAGGCGTCCACGCGAGGGTTCCTTGCACTAATTGCCATCTTAAATGAGCCAGCAGACGTAATGAATTGTCCATTTTTATTCCCTATTATCGTTCTGTTCCAAGATGGACATCATTATCCACTAGCCTCTCTATCATCCTCTCTATCATCACAAAGCAGATGAACCTGAGACGGAGCGGCCGTCCACCGAAACAAAAATGGTAATAATTCATTTTCTGACCTGGAATAAATCCCATACATAATTGAAGCAGCTTTGTTTAAATGAACAAAGTGAAGCCATGGGTATCATTGCTATAAATTATGAAGGACATTCTTCCTGCTGCCTTCGACACGTTGGGAGGATAATGAGCAAAGAGAGGGCTGGCTTTAAAAGGATGCAGCTATTACCCAGCGGTGGTAGCATTCCACTGGCAGAACCGATTTACAAGGACTAACAGTTTATATTCACTTGTTATCTTATCCATGTTCTATGACCCTGCGTATGAATGTCTTGGCCTTCAAGCTAAGGCATTCCCAATCATTCATAAAATGAATGCACACAGAGTTCGGTAAGGTGCATGTTTAAATGTGACTACAAGCTGGTGGAAATAGACACAGTAGTATCACTTTTTTATATGAAATACAACCTCAGGCAGTCTCTGCATGGTTGACAGACTTTAAAATGGACCCTTAGTGTGTTTAAAATGGACCCTTGGTCGCAATTCCTCATACTGACAGATCAGGAGCTTTACAAATAACATCTTATACACAGATACATTGCAAGGTGCTAATATTAGAGCATACGTTGTACCACGATCTATAATTCTGGATATTGCTTTCAAAAATGCTCTATATCATGCACAGAGCATAGTTTTGGATAGTGAGGCATCTTCTGGGGCAGTGGCACATGGAGGGACCTGGTGACCAGGGTTTGTTCCCAGCAATGGTTTGATGTGTTTTCGGTTATCCAAGCTGACTTCAGTGCTCCGTTTGTTTTCATATCCTGCCTCTGTTGCTACAAACAAAACTTAATTAGTACCCCCTGTGAGTTCGTCACTTTCTTGCACAACACATCACGCAAGCATGACGGACGAACAGGCCATGTCAGATGCAGCAGGAGTGCCACTCCTTGACCAACTCACCCATATAGTAACAGAGATAGTTTTCCTCATACGCTCTACTACCAGTCTGCTACCGGCACAAGCAGCTGCACCCTCCGCAATGCTCAGTCCCAACCCATGACTCTCTGCCAGAGCAGTATAATGGAGACCAAGCCATGTTTTTTTATTTCCCACTTTGTCTAGAATTCTTCTTTGACATACCTAAGAGTCTAAGAAGATGTTCTATCCTGATTAAGCAGCTGGAGTGTTAAGTAGTTGTGCCCAGGACTGGCCAGTGGTGATATGGAACAGTAGGAATCACTCTAAATTACTTTGAAGTTGTCCGCCGCTTCCAGGCTTACACCAGGGAGGACAGTCTGCTGCAATCACATTCCAGGTTCTCGTGGTGGAAAGCGACTGGACTCATATTGAGAGGCCCTGAACACTGAACTCCAAACCTAGCCGACCTGCTGGGATGCAGGTCTTGATTTCAATGGCATCATACAGCGTACATCTCCAAGCCAAGAAGTAGGATCCTGTCAGTCCAGTTCCCAATTGAGATGATTCCAAGGCTGATCGCATGCAGTTGGGCACCTTCAAGCTGACCCCTCAGGAGTGACTTGAGTGATGGCACCAAGGTCTGTGTGTAAATCGTGAAATCCGGTGCATGGGCGAGATCAGTGTCCGGACCACCTGAACACGGACGCTCCCACTTCAGGGGTGCTGAATCAGTATCTCAGTCCATATAACCAGTTATGTTAATTATGTCTGACCATTCTATCTCTTTATCTGCCTTTCTAGATTCCAGATCAACTGGGAACTTGGTATCTATTCCCATCGTTGCTCTAACCATTCAGTTTACTAAGTTTTTTAGTGCTCCCTTAGATTCCATATTCTGCCTCTATTACAAAAAATATTCTGCCTCTATTACGTCACTTTGTCACACAATCATAACACTCTGCAAAAAAGAAATTCTTACATTAAACAAACAAATTCTAGCTTTTACTTAGTAAAATAAGTTTTAAAAAAAAGAAGGTAAAACATCTTTTTCTGTGTTTCAGAATTTTTTTATTTATTTTTCCTTATATTGCTTATTTTTAGAAAACTTACTGTATGTTAGCAGGCCAATACAATTCTGGCTCAAATTTGACACCCAGTAGGATGTCACTTGGGGTCCCAAAATGTTCAGAAACATCCTGGCATAAAATCTTAGTTAAGCCCAACACTTGTGGGACTCCATGAGGGAGTGTGAGAAAGAAGCAGTGCTACAGCTTGGTGATGGAGGCTTCATGCCTGCTCATGTTTTATCGACAAGCAGAGCATCACACCCTCAAGTTGTCGAATGTTGGTCAAGGAAGGAGGCGAGTATGGTGACTGGGGCTTCAGCATGCGATAAGACTAACACATTCATTTAACGACTTGTCAATACACAAACAGGGACACCCCGAGGAGGTCGGCATTAATCTCCAGTGTGAAATCAATAGTGGAATTACATCTCTGCTGATATCCCATAGTGACAAGGGGCCAAGATTAGCACAGCACTGTCACTGGGAGAGGTGAAGAACACATTCGTTTTTGTCCACATAACCAAGTGTGTTGCTTAGTCTCTTTTCCAGACCAGTAGCTTATTGCAAAGAGATTGACTGATGATTGTACTTCATATATGGATTTCCATTTCTTTTTCAAAACACTGATTTCAGTTTTTGTGACAATGTCTCATAATCTTTTTGTAGTAAGATGTGAGAGGAAAAAAGAACTATTCCCAGTAACCATAATAAGCTGCGGATCACTTTGCACTTGTTTTGTACCATAAATGACCTAAAATTTAAATGAAACTTTAAAATGAAAAAAATATATATATATTTAAAATGAAAAAAATATGTCATACTTGCTGTGGTTTGTAAGACATATACTCATATCAGAAACAAAATATGTATTTCCTTTAAATGAAAGAAATTCTCTTTGTTTTGTTAATATCACTTCATCCGCTACACATTGAATTCTGGATACTTGTTTTTTAACAGCGTTTCTGAAAAACTGAAGTCATCTGGAAGTCATCGTCCTATATAGAGTTTTATTTGTTGGGGGAATGCGGTTATAAAACAAAGCCATTTTCTCCTCTCCAGTGCCAAGGATTCATTGCTTTCGCCACAACCGAGATTTCTTTTGTTGGAATGAATAGTGAGCTCTGCTATAGATGATTCCAGCACAAAAGGTTGACATGTATGGGTTAGAGAAAGCAAAGCGGCTATGTCAATCAATGAGCGGTTGCCATGAAATAAGCAATTACCTCAGTGGTATGACATTTCGGCAGGAAGAGCAAGTCCACCGTCGTGCTTTAAAGACAATAGCAGGGTCTGTCTCCATCCAGAATCGAGTCCAAGGCCAGGTGAATACCTTGCATTCTGCTTCCACTGAAGGCCTGTTTTGAGAATGCCATCGCATTATAATGGCTGTAGCTCAGTAGTAGGCCTGATTCTCTGTGCGGCTGAATTTTTAAGTGTGAATGTGAACTTTCATTTCATTTAATCTCTTATTCAAGGAATGTAGCCTTGCTTTAGCCTTTTTATCAGACTGTTAAGGCTTACCAAAGCTTGCTTGTGTGAAGAGTAAAGTTCATTTCATAGGAGGATAATGTGATGTCTTTGGAGGCATCAGCTAAACCAGTTCTAAAGTGTGAAACTTCTGCGCAGCAATCTCAGCTTCGCCTCTGCATGAACTTCCAGAGACTGAAAGGTTGGACCGAGAATGGATGGTGATGAATCAAAGTAGTGAAGCCAAGAGCTGCCCCAAATGTCTTGGCTTCTGAGATTCTAAAATTACCCCAGTATCTGACGTGTCAGAAGATTTCATGATTGACAGCAAGGTTGAACTCTTGTGCATAATGTATGGTCCATTTCTTCTGAGTGAATTAAAAGGCTGAGCTTCAGTAAGAAAAAAAAAAGGGGCACAGGAGGTTCTCAGAATAAATCAGACCATCTAATCTGCATTTTACATATTTCATCAATGGTGATCATGGCAAAATCAATATTAATTCAGGGAGGGGAGTCTAAATTAGACAGTGGCTGCTGTGGGAGCGCAGACATCTGTCTTTCACTCTCACACTAGGTGAAATCTATAGCACACTGACTGACGTATCTAGCTGACGGCCAGTTCTGTGTCTGTCATGATGCCTGAGGGAGGGTGTCACTGGGTTCATCGCTGCTCTAGCCGTTCAGGGGCCTCTGGCCGTCCACTTCTAGATGAGATAATGAAAAGCTGACAAATGTTTCCAATGGTTTAGAGACTCTGCTAAAGAGACCCAAGGAGCACGAAACCACATCAGTGGTCAGTCTGACTTTGTAGCAGCCCTCTGTGACTTCTATGGCAAGCAGCACTGCCTAGATAATCTCAGACATGGAGTCTTTGGAGCATAGGATAAGGTGGGAACCCTCTGATGAATGATGGGTTAAAATGTGGTATGATGGAATTAGTCACTGAATGGCATGCATTTTTGCTACATTTTTTTACAGCACTTACTATTCTAAAAGTGTAGCACAGATACAGCTCCAGAATAATGACTGAGCACCGAGGACTGCTGTCACTTAAAAAAATCCTCTTCTGAACAGAGCAGAGCTGACCAGATTGTACTCTCTTCCAGTTTAGTGTCACATTGCTTTATTTTCAGACATCATTGGGACATTAATGAACCTAAATTCTTCTTACTCTGCAGTTGCAAATGCTAGATTTGTAAGATTACATTTTGTTGGGTTTCAATAAAGCATTGAGTATATTTTATCCCGGCTGATACAATCCCATGCTCAAACCAGAAACCCTGCGGCCTGTATTTCTGACAGTCCTGAACAGACAATAAGCATATTGATGAACGTTCTTTTATTCAATATTTTATGTGGCACAATATTTTATGTAGTTAGGAGTGCGAGTGCAATCTTCACTTCAAAGGGCCATTAGGACATAGTGTTGCAGGGATTTCATTTTCATGCAAAAAAGGTTTTTTACCCATGTTCATGCACAGCCCACATGAATACTGTGTGCAGTCACCATGCATTTTTCCTCCTTAGCATGACTTATTTCTGAAGGATACAAGGAACTGTGGAAGGGGCTTCATTTCTTTCAGGATGGACTACAATATAGTGTATAGTGTGTACATCCCCTTTCTGAAAAAGAAGTCTGTTTACTTCTGCGTCTGTACTTATATCTTCTCCTGCATTTGTTGTTTTTCCGTTACTTTTCAAGTGCAGTTTTTACTTTACTTTCAGCGTTGTTAGTGTGTACCATGTTCAGCCAGCAGTGTAATATTAGCCTGACATAAAAATACCTGTAATGGATGGAAAACCTATAGAGTCTGGTAAAAAAAAAAAATACTGAGCCACCCATAACTAACTTTTTCCTTTTTTTATTCCTTTAAAATTAGCGATGACAGCATTTATGCATTCATCTGACCTGGACATGGATCATTTAACTCAATAATATTCTCGGAATGAGTGTTGCATGTTATGTGATTTTGCAGTCTGATCTCTACTCGTAGGTATTTCGTCTAGTCACAGCTCTGACACTGATACCTTTATTAAACTGTGAAGCTCAAAATCATATTTTAGAACATAAAAACCTGGCTGTGAGAGCGCAACAAATGTGGTATGATGAGTATTACATGTAAACTATGAGACTTAATAGCTATGTGGCAAAGTCTGGAGGAACACTGCTGTCTAATGTCACTCTGAGAAAAAAACAAATGGAAATATTGAAATGACTAAATGTGGTTTATGCACTGAATGATTGCCTGTAGGAGGTTTGAAAGTAGCCATTCCGAGAACGTTTTATTTCTCCTTGCTGCTTATTGGCTGGTGCACTGTGACACATCTCTGGTAGATGTAGTCCAGAATTTCCCCATCTCCAGTGTTTGTTCTTCTTAAAGCCCTGCATTTTACTACACATTAATGTAAATTAAATGATTTTATTACCGTATTTACGTAACTGGATTTACCTTGTGGAGCTGACGATATTCCGATATTCCACTTTCTGATGAATCCCGCCTCTTTCGGCTGCGATTGGCTAATAATATGGCAACTTCTGTACTCAGATTAGCTCATTTTATACAACACAACAGATAACCAATCTTGGCGAAAGTAGGGGGCACTACCAGCCAATCATGATCCAAAATCATAAAAAAATTCAAAAGGGCCAGATAGTTGAATAGGCCTGGAATATGGGCTTACATTTACATTTTCTTTAAGCGTAATGTATTAAGCTTTTTATGAAATGAAATGAAATTAAAGTGTTTTGGGAGCATAGTTGGGTGCATATTTAAAATGTAAAAAAGACATTTTAGGCATTTTCTTCAACCCCACAAATTCACAATTTTTCACTATACGTGAGTGCTATTTGAATGCGATTGTTGGGGGTTTACTGCAGATATACAGTGGAGGAAGTAAGTATTTGACACCTCGCGGATTTTGTAAATTTGTCCAAAGACAAAGAAATTAAAGTCTCAGAACAGTATCATTTTAATGGTAGGTTTATTTTAACAGTGACAGATAGCACATCAAAAGGAAACTTGAA
>JBBPCW010000006.1:17862318-17881147 GCA_037974425.1 Phenacogrammus interruptus
CAGCACTGTCCTTTGTACCATTTCATGCTATTCATTGGACTTGAACTGTTTGAATTTTGATTAAATAAAGCTTGAAACATTGGGGTGTCCTAAAACTTTTGACCGGTAGTGTATATATATGTTTACACTTACTGGCCACTTCATTAGACCCTCCTACACATTATAGGTTACTGGCAACCTTGGCAAATGTGTGTAATCTTACAATGAACATATGAAGGGAAGAAATCTACATTTACTTGTGGTGAATGTAGTCAAAGAAAGCAACATTTAAAAAATCATTTTCAGAAAATTGTTTTATATTCAGAATGAAACTAAAGCATGTGCCGACTTTTTCCAAATAAATGTTTAGGGACTTTAAAGTGGTCATCCATGACTCCTGTTTGACTGGGGTATGAATATAAGGTGACATTAGCATGGAGAACACCAGGGAATTCACAAGGGAATAGAAGACAAAGGTGTGTTGTCTAGAGAAAAGATTCACTGCTGCCTGTTCAGTATGGCAGATGATCTGTGATGTTTTGGGGCTATTTTTCCTCCAAAGAGGAGAATCCAAAAGGAGAGATCCTATGACACTAGAGAACCTGGGGAGATATGATATTGAGTGTTGGTCTCACATCATGTTGTGATCCACCAGCCCTTCATTGAGGAAAAGTTTCTGACCAGAGGACCACTGTTGGCTGAACTATTCTCAACTCTGACACTGAGGAGCAGTGAACCTGGGCTATAGTCAGTAACTATAAAGTTACAACGTCAGCATCACTATAGCAGGTGTTTCTGCACAATTTATCAGCCCCACTTTACTTCATCTCTCAAAGGACCAGTATAGGACCACTGCCAACCATTATTTGAATGGTAGACCACATTCAGCCCAGCAAGTGCACCAGCATGGCGATGGCACATTGGTGTACGTTGAAGTGGTATGGATGGATGGAGCTAATATAGTGTCTCACTGTCACTGAGCTGTGAAAAGTCTATCAAAAACCAGTCAACTGTTGTCCTCTGGTCAGAAACCTGCCACCAGTAAAGGGCTGGCAGTTTGCCAACATAATGTGAAACCACTTCTCAACACAAAATCTCTCCACTCTCTAGTGTCATAGGTCTTCTCTCTTTGGATTCTCCTTTTTGGATGAAAACAGCCCTTCATTGGTAGCAAGCTTCCCATCAGAATACCACTGTTGGCTGGATACCAATAGGCTATTCTTAACTCAGATGATATGATAAGAAATTCCAGTAATGCCACTATAACTAACATATTAATACCACTTCAACACACACTAACATACCGTTCCTGGGCAGAAACTACTCTTCCCTTTCAAACAACCGTCTGCAGTGGTCCTATACTGGTCCTTTTCCATAGAGAGACGAGGTAGAGTGTGGGTGATAAATTGTGCAGCAACACCTGGGCTAAAGTCAGTAACTGTAAAGTCACGAAGTGTATACATAGCAGGCGTTTCTCACATACAGCTCAGTGTATATGCAAGCATGCTCCATAGTAAGTAACTTTGTTCATGACAACCATCACCATAACCATCATAAAATGCACTGAAGGCAATACTACAAATAACAATTGAATAAAAAAAGAGTCATTTTGAGACCAAGTCTGCTTAGTATTAGAGCTTACTTATACATTTCATAACCCTAATGCGAATAGCATATCTAAATGGCATCACAGTCTGATGTCAGACGTTACTGTTGAGCTGCAGCGCATTGTGCACTGGCTATTCCTCACTGGTAGATCATTTTGACTATTTTGATTAAAGTCTGTCCACAGTAAATTCCACTGATCTTCAGTATATAGAACAGTCCTTGGAATAAACAAGTGGCATTTTTAATGCTTTTAATCATCCCACTCTGGCCACCTCAAGTGTCAGATCTAGTCCTTGATCACTGATTTGATGCCTTGACTTCTGTGATGTTATTTATTACCCTGAATCATTCTCACTGTGGCTTCAGCAGTAATCCAAAATAAATCAGAAAATAACTGTAGGCATGCAGCACAACCTTCAATTATTTAACAGAACCTCTTTGGCCTTGAGCATGAAAATTGAGATTATCAATGTCACAAAAAGACAAAAAGAAACTGAGACATCGCATCTAGATTGTCGATGAATACTCACTGCACTGGCTGTCTTTGTAATTTCAGCCTTTAAACTCAATTATGTGTACTACATAATGAAAATAAGTGTATATAATCTGTACATTCATTAAGCCAGCCTTCACATCAACTTATAATAGCCGACATTATTATTTGTAGGCAGAGTGATTAGGCTTAATTTATTGCACAGTAGAGTCAGAAAAGTCCTTTGAGGAATCATCTTCAGAAATGTACTCCTCTGGGCAAAGTGTATGACTGCTGCTAGCTGTGTTTTCCTGTGATATTACCAGAGAAATCAGGGTGCAAACCAAAAGTGATAAATAATGCATAAGGAACTAAACTAATAAGGCAGACCCTCCATCCTTCTGCTGCAATGGCAAGAAACAGAAAAAGGTAAGTATCACAGTGGAGTGACAATGTAGAGACGATTAAGAAGTAAACTGTCAATGAGACGGTCAAATACGTATTTGCTCAATGGTAACATCATCAAAGTCTTCATCATCACAGGTCTACCTAATGTGGACTCAGGGACCAATGTACTAGACTTCTTGTGACATCAAAGGTGGAAATCAGACATATTCTGCTCATGTGTTATGTAGAAACTGGCATACAAGCCTGGTATATTGTTTCCCAGAAAAGATTTGATTCAGTTGTTCACTAATCAGTACCTCATAAAGCAGAATGAGGGGTTTGTGTAGGAGTTTAATGGACACTGGCATGGACTGGTTGTCATACACATGGAGATGGTGATCTAAAAATAAATTGAAGTGGTCTCTTATTTTTTTCCAGAGCTGTAGTATAAGAGTTCTGTGCAAGTTAACCCTCTCAAGGCAGGCGTTGCTGATTTGCAACAGATTTGCAACTAACTACCTTATTACCCCAGATACATATTTTATGAGTTTTTTTTTACTCAGAAGTACCACTGCAGGACTTGGTTGTCCTTTAGTTACTAAAACTTAACTTGAGCCTGAAAGGGTTAAAACACTAAATGCGCTTCTCTTCCTCATGAACATGCGTTTGAGGGCAAATCCAGAAAAATCGTGGGAGGAAAGTGTGTTCATTTCTGCCACCCTTTAAATCCGGGGGTACACTTAAAATCACAAAACATTGAGAGCCTTTCTGTATCCAAAACGTTGGGACTTTTTTTAACACACTACTTAAACTCCCAGATGTTCATGTGTGAGAAGGTGCAGTAAAGAACATGCAGTAAATTGAATTAAATCCCTGAAACTCTTTGGTGAAAGAACTAAATTTAAATTGACACCAAATCCTCTTCACCACTAAACTGCAATGTTCTGCTTTATCTTGAGCTGTTAGTGCTGGAAGGGCTACACAAAGTTTGCATGATGACCTGTAGTTTGTGAACTGAATGTTAAATTCAAAAGCATTCGGTGTCCCTACTGCGATCACATCAGGGCATATTTTGTGCTGCAGCTGGGCTCATATATGCATGTAGGTCTCTGAGCTCTATGATGAAAAGGTGATAATTAAGTAATAATTATTCATAATGGTTACTGAGTAACAATTTAACTACATTGAAATGCTTTAACTTTCTAATCTATCTTCTCCTTTGAATCAGCTATAGTATATTTACAGGTAGCTTAGTAACAGGATCCAGAAATCATGATTTAGATTCAGTCAACTCTTTTTGGACAACCAAAAAAAAATTATAAACTGATCAACAGGTTTGATCCCTGACTTGACCCATTCTCTGATAGGTAGCTTTGCATGAACACATATGGGTAAAGCCTTCTGAATTAAATGTATTATAATTTTATTGTTTATTATTATTATTATTATTATTATTATTATTATTATTATTATAAATAATAATAATAAGAAGAAGAAGAACAAGAACAAGAAGAACAAGAACAACAACATCAAGCAGCTCCAAAGGCATAGGTGAGGGTCAGCCATTTTGTCGGCTCAAGGTGGATCCGTGTTTTGAGTTGGGAGAGAGCAGATTTCCCTCCCTCTGCCTCTCTCTCCCTTGGTAAATTGCTTTCTGCCCCTTGACATGATCCATCCATTTTACGCCCTGGCAGCCCATCCCTGGGGCATAGCGAGAGAAATATGCTGCATCTTACACGCCAACAGCATCCTCAATATGAAAGTGTGACAGACGGCCAACTGGAAGAGAGACGGAGGAAATGTGAGTAAGACGGAGAGGTGAAGGAGAAACACATGCCAATTAAAAAGCGAAAAATTGGTGTGGACCCTCTCCCTTCCCTTTCCCTCTACAAGGGTCGATCTTAATCAGTCGAGATAAAAAAAAAGGCTTCCAGGAGGCAATATGTTAGACAGCAGCTGGATTAGTGGACCAATTTACATTTGTACAGCCAGAGAAGATCTTTCACGATCACATTCTATCAGAGCAGTGGACCCCTGAGCTAATCCCTCTAGCTTGGGTCTACATAGTAGAGGTATGAGGATCTCTAAAGGTTTTCTCCAGCCAGAGGTAGGCAACACTTCAAGAAATGTCATTAATGAGCAGCTCTCCTATACTGCTGTATGCTGCTGAAGCTTGGAGCAAAGTGGAAAAGTAGAGGACCTCAGGGCACAGGATTGGGAATGGTAATTGGGCATGGACATTGATTCAAGAGGGGCAATTAAGAGATAGAATAGAGCACAAATGGGGAAAGTCCACTGAGGTTGTAGGTGTAGAACCAATCCCTGACCACAGTATTATGAATTAAACTCAATGTGCATCATAAATAAACTTCAAATAGATCACAGCAGCTGTATATCATTGATGTAACTAGTGTTATTTTTGGCGGCCTGTCTTAATTTTAGTTTTAGTCGACTAAAAGTCAAAGGCATTTGTCTTATTTTAGTCAAATTATCCACGACTATTTTCGTCTAGTTTTAGTCAGTCAAAGTTGTATTTGTCTCTTTTTTTCAGTAATGCAATTCTATGTAACCCGGTCAATATTGTATAAGTACCTAGTAGAAGACAAAATCTAAATTTTCTTTTAGTCAAAACTATTTTACAATTCAAACAAGTCATTTATTTTGCCAACCAAACATGTTAGAACTTAGTACACATACATTTAAATATACTAAATAAAATAACATCACATCACTAAAAATGCTGTGTGTGTCATTTCTCTCTCCCTGGCACTATATGTTGACCCTGCGCCCCAATACTTTTGCCCACTCTAGATAGATTTAATTCACAGTGCCTCTCAATGGACAAAAGTATGAATGAAAATGTAGACATTTTAGCATAGCTTTTATTTTGTAAAACACATTTAGTTTCGTTCTTATTCGTCAACAATATTACATTATATATTTCATTACAGTTATTGTCACATGACCAAAATTTACGTTGCGTCTCGTTTTTGTCACATGATATATGTTCGATGACTGCGATATTTACTCATAAATTAAAGTGAAAGGGAAAGTGACCATTTGTCATACGTGAACACACCACTGCACACAGTGTGAACAGCACGAAATTCAACTTCTGCATTTAACCCATTCACCAAGTGAAGCAGGGGGCAGCCAGGAAAACGGAGCCCGGGGAGCAGTGTGTGGGACGGTACCTTGCTCAGGGTACCTCAGCAGCGCCTAGCGGTCTTGGGAATTGAACCCGGACCTTCCGATTGCAGGGCAGATGCTCTAACCACTAGGCTACCAGCTGCCTCAATTTTCATTGACGGAAGCAACACTAGCTGTAACTAAGCAATGTTCTCAACATGAATTCATATTAAGAGTTGAAACAATTATTTAATGCTATGGATGCTATGTTGAAAATAAAAATTGTCTATAAATATTTATTGATTTACATTTTTAAAACAATTAGAGTGAGTTTACAGCTTAACCTGATGAGATTAAAAGCTCACCTATAGAGTGGAGAGAGTTGATGATCAATTGTGCCTGAAAGCTCAAAAATAAATTTATTTTCTTAAAATTACGGGTAAAATCTGACTTCGCTTTCTATGGACGCATAAGCCCACCTTGGAGCACCTGAAATTTTGAAGCAGCACAATGGTCAGCAAAGTAGTAGTTTTCCCACCAAACCAAACTATTGCGACAAAGCACTAAAGCCACCAAGATACAGAAGCAGATCCATGATGTCCTACAAAATTTGAGGTGGAACCTCTATAAATCAGACCAGTTGGAGCAGTACGCACACAGATGCTCAACCTGATTTAGATATGGAGAAATTGAAGGTCAGGTCTACACCTCAAGACATGTTCTCATGTTCCTCAAACCATCCCTGAACAATCTTTTTCAGTGTGGCAGGGTGCATTATCCTGTTACAATAGCCATTAGGGAGTTTAATTGGTTTATTTGCACAGCTACAAGGTTTCCCAGCAGAACATTGCCTAGTGCATCACACTGCCTCTACTAGCTTGTCCCCATGCCAAAGTGCATCCTGGCACCACACGCAAACAATGTATATACGGCTATCCATTATTTAAAAGAAAGCATGACGGATACCTTTTTCCATTTAACCTCTGGTACAGCTCTGATATTCTCATAACCCATCGTACAACCTTATATGCAGACAGCTGTGATGCATTTTTCTTTGACAGCCAGCATAAACCTTTTCAGCTGTTTGTGCTACAATAGCTCTTCTTCGCAATTGGCCCAGAGCAGACTAGCCTTTGCTTCCCACAGGCATCAGTGAGTCTTGGGCTCCCATGACCCTGTTAACTGGTTGTCCTTTCTTGGGCCGCTTTTGGTAAGTACCTTCTGTTTCTTGGGCCACTCATGGCAAGACCTTCTGTTTTTAGATGCTCTGATTGAGTAATCTAGTTATCACAGTTTGGCAGATGTTATTTAGGTCATCCCTCTTGTCCATGTTTCTTGTTTCCAAGATGTTCACTTCAAGAAGCGACTGCTCACTTGTAGCCTAGTAGATCGCACTCTTTGACAGGTGCCATTGCAATGAGATTATCAGTGTTATTCATTATTCAAGACCCTTAACTGCAAGTTCCTCCAGGAAGACTGTCCCCTGTAGTTAGGGAATGGAAGTCGCTTTGGATAAAAACATCTGCTAAACCCCATAAGTGTGAATGGAATGTCTTACACTGGTTAATTAGTTGCACAACTCATTCTGTAAAATCACTAAATTTGTTTTAGCACAGGAGTCTGTACATTGACGACATGTTTATTTTATATTATTTGACTAAAACCAAAACATTGTTAAATGCACCAAACCTTTGTTTAGATCCAGCTCTTCACATTTAGACCTCAATATTCAATTGTTAGTTTATTTACATTATTGACTACATATATTTATTTTTTGAAGCCCTAAATTAAAATTTATTCCAAGTAATTGGAATCAATCAGTGGCCTAATTGATGTGCTTGTCAAGTAATCATTTCACAATATTACCAAATAGCTGATATTTATATTCTGTAGTTATAAAACCCCCAAAAAATGAGCTTGTGAGACACTGTTATGACAGCAATAATATTTGTTGTGCTGGAAAGGTACACAAGTGATTCACAAGTAATTATTATTTACAACAGTTCTTTGTTGGATATTCCTTTCAAGCAGTAGTTGTTGTGTTTATTTCCTGGATCTTTATCACCGCTAAATGATATCAACTGGATGACTGCAAAAAATATCCATGTCACACCTTTTACTGAGGTAAAACAAAGGAATATCTTCAGCAGACTCTTACAAACTGCCCATATTCCAAAGCAGTGCAATCCATACAAAAAAAAATCTAAATCAGTGTCTTTACTGTACGCTTCCCCACACAGTTTCCCCACATCTCGGCCTGAAATCAATAATGCGACTTCTGAGAGCGGCTCTCGCCGTTTCATGTGAACATGACTTCATGTGGAAGAGAAACTGAGAGCGACAATGCCATTAAATATCAAAGAGGACCCTTCATCAAAAGGGTGCCTGGAGTGGCATACACTCTACTGCTGAGCTACAGAAGGAGAGAAAACAGGGCCGAGAGAGACGAATTAATAGCAGTGGCAGTCGTTTCCCTGTAGGTTTCAGTACACTCTGTAACGATATTATGAGAAATAATCAAAGGTAGGAACGGAATGGCCCATTTTTATCCATCTTCAGCTCGTGAAACAAGTTCAGACTGGGGCGAGCCATTAGGGCTTTGCCTTTCCACCATTAAAAAATAAACCTACTCACCAAGTATGATATACTGAACAGCAAAAAAGACATTATTTATTTATGCCCCTCAGCAACCACGCTATGTGCTACCCCATGCATACTGTATTCTAGGGCAGGTTCACTATATTCCAGGGTAGGTTTACTGTACTTTATAATGGCTTTATCTTTGTTATTCTCTTCTTTACACATAGTGGCACAATGTATTCGCAGCAGCCATGCAAATGATGTATAGGTAAAAAAAAAAAAAAAGAACTGCAGCTGCATAGAGTAGCTCTAGACAGCCAAAAGTTGTGCCCAAGATACACAATAAACAAAGTTATAAGGCTCGTTCTGAACATAACATTTTTCTTAGCAATATGTTGAATGATAAAGAAATGCTATTAATGTTAGTTAAATCAAAGCTCAGAATCAACAGATCAAAGCTTGGTGACTACTTACAAATTTTTCATAATCGACACAGTAATAACCAAGAAACTAACCAGATCTAGCATCGTCTTGCTAGTGGTAGTGGCTAGTGGTGAGGTAGTAGACAGGGTGGTAGGAGCCTAGTGGGTAAAATACTTGCCTGTGAACCTGATGACCACAAAGTCGCACTTTCAATTGTGTCCTTGAGCGAGACACTTAACCCTCAGTTGTCCCCGTAACTAATGATTAGGATTAGGACGTCTGCCAAATGCTGTAAATGTAAATTAAACCTGACAGTTTATTGATGGCACCTTTTAGACCTGAACGAAGGTTTTAGAGTTGAAAAGAATTAAGTTCTGTAATAGTCTTTTATTTCCTTTATGCAACCAAAAAAAATGGATTTTAATTTGATTTTTTTTTATAGTTTTATTTTAATTTCCGTCTTCCTTTCTACCTCGGCAGGTTAGATTTTTTATTCTTGCCTAACTATGCCAAGGTCTGTGAACAGTTTTGATCAGCACAGATGGTTTTATCTTTTCGTCTCTCATAGAAATTAAGCACAGCTGTGCATCCTTTGGAGATGATGATTCACCTGCCAAATTCTCAGCCCACTCCCACGGGACTCACTGATATCATGCCTTTGTGCTGATATGCCTTTGTGGTGACAGCAGCAGCTAACTGTGGTTACTACGTTTTCAAGCCAGATAGGATCAGCACTCTGTCATGTTTCTGCCACGCTAAAACCACACCAAATCAGTCCCTCACTCTCTTCTGCAAACCAAAGAGGCGAAGTTCAGCAACAAATGCAGATGAAGCATCAACATAACACACTAAACACATTTATGACGTTTGCCACCGAGCTGTCGGTGGGGAAACTCATGCATAATGATGAGGTTTGCGTTCATGTCCATCCTCGCTTTCCTGTTCTTGAAACATGATGAAAATGTTTGCTCATTTTTGGTGAGGGACAAATGGAGCTTTCACTCCATCACAAGGCCAATCACAGAGCAGCTGGTGACAGGTAAGGGGACTCTGACTGTGGCGCGCTACATGAAGGGCTAATTCATGATCCAAACAGCAGAACTATACATAGATTATATAGACAACATTTACAGGTGAAGTGAATAACTGACAGGTGAAGTGAATAACATTTATTTTCGTAGTTTAATGGCACCTGTCAACAGTGGAAAATAATAGGCAGCAAGTGAACAGGCAGGTCTTGTGTTGGATGCAGAAAAAATGCTGTGTGTAAGGATCTGAGCAACAAAAGCCACACTGAGGAGGCAAAACGACTGGGACAGAAAACCTCCCAAACACACCGTCTGGTATTCTGGTGGATGCAGCGGTGAGTTCCTATCAAAAGTGATTAAAAGAAAGACTGATAAACTGGCGAGAGGGTCATGGGCTCGAAAGGTCACTAATGTGCATGAGGAGCAAAGACCAGCCTGCCTGGTCCAAGCCAACAGCTCAGAGCTACTGTGAAAACTGCTGAAAAAGTGAATGATGCCCATGATAGAAAGATTTGCAGCTCTGGTCAGAGGTCTGCAAACTGGTCAGAAGTGCTATGCTGGAGAAAAAAGCTGCATATGAGCATCAAAACTGGATGAAGGTGGCCTAGTCTGATGAATCAAGTTTTTATTTTACCTTGTGGATTGTCGGGTGTGTGTGCATTGCTTACCTTACATCAGGATGGAAAAAAAATCCCAGACTGACACAGCTAGTGTGATGCTCTGGGCAACGTTCTGCTGGGAAACCTTGGGCACCACCTACCTAAGCATTGCTGCGGACCAAGAGCACCCTTTCATCGCAAAAGTATTCTCTACTGCCTGTGGCCTCATACAGCAGAATAATGTTCTCTGCTACACTATACAAATATTCAGGAATGGGTTGAAGAACATGACAAAGAGTTGACCTCTAAATCCCACAGATTTCAGTACAATCAAACGAATCCATTAGCCATCATCACCTTGGTGCCATATACCACAGCACACCTTCAGAAGTCTTGTGGAGTCCATGTCTCAATGAGTCAAAGCTATTTTGGTCTCACAAGAGGACCCCGTATTAGGCAGGTGATTTTAATGTTGTGACTGAGAGGTGTATGTAAGTTTATGAACACATGCTCAAGCAGCGTTTCTTCTGAAATGCAGGGTGTTACTGCAGTAATATTACATATTAGAACACTGCTGTCAGGATCTGACTGGATTTTACTTCACAAGAGCATTAGTGAGGTTAGATACTGATGTTCCACCCTGTAGTTGATGCTTAGCACTGGGCATGGTGGGTTTCTTTGTGGGGGCTCCAGAGAATTGCATTGTATGCCTTTCAATGGAGATTATACAAACATTGAATAGCTAGTTCATGAAACTCCACATATGACCAGTTCAAAACTCACTCCATACAACTGCTATTTAGTAATGGGGTTGGGGCAACTGAAATAATACACTGGGCTAATGTATGGCACAGCTGTCTAAGAGTTGGCCCTATAATTCAGTGCTCCCCAACCTTTTTTGCGCAAAGGATTAGTTTCATGTAAAACAATATTTTCATGGACCAGTACAGATACAACTAAAAACAAAGGCTGTAAAAATACAACTCACCATTCCGCTGACATTTATTTTTTACTCATTTCTGCTCGTTTGTAGGCTAAATGTTTGATTTACCAGATCACGTGACCGACACAAGCGTTTTTTTCAAAATGAAAGATCTTTCAGACCCTGATAATCAATAAAATATTTTTATTCTGTCTTTTTGTGCGACCCGGTACCAAAGGACCGATACTGGTCTATGGCCCAGTGGCTGGGGACCTCTGCTATAATTGATAGGATGACCGCCTCTCTCCCCATCACTCAAAACAACATATCCTGCACAGGCACCTGCTAGCAGAATCGCAGGCTGTCGTTCTCACCCAACCATGTAATGCTCAAAAATGGCGTTGCGTTCACAGCAGTATAAAAAGATACAGTGGCTGGTTTCATATGATCTGGAAGAAGCACATGCCCTCCCAGTGTCAGTGGTATTATGAGTCTTACCTACTGAATCTCTAAATTCGGAATGTAGGAAAAAAAATACAGTTCAGCTGCATAGGAGTAATAGGAAATTAGGACATTAGACCTCAAAATGCCTTACTCTCTTGAAAATGATTATAAACAAGCCTAACCAAATCGAACTTCAGACATGAATGATGATGCATTTTTTGAAATCTTAATACTTATACAGTGGATGAGGTAGTTTCATGACACGCAACCATTTTTCTACTGTAATTGTTTGTACTCTATACACGTTTTCCCCCGGCTAATGAACTGTATAGGATATGCACCGAAGCCACATTTCCTCCCACATAATTACAGCATGGAAGTGGCAACATGGGCATTCTTTAATTGGAACATCTCCCTGCCACAGTCCTATCAGTTGATTATGTATGCCCTCAATGTAGTGGAATGATATGTGATGCCTGGGCAGTGAAAAACACACATTAATTTTCATCAGAGCACATACAATAATTATTTCACACTCCAAGCTAGGCTAAGAATAGTGAGAGCCATAATGAAGAGGGCAAGGAAAACCAACACTAAAACAAACACTAAAAGATCTAATTTGTATTGCTAATATAACTATTATTATTGCTATTTGAACCATTAATGGGAATTCATTGCTATCACAGTGCAATAGAATGAATTCACAATGAATCATAAAACTATATTTTCTTCAGCTTCCTACAATCAGTTTCCATATAAGAGCAGAGTAGATGACTTTGCTTGAAGATATCACTGTTTACATTTGTGCAAAAATAAAGCATCAAAACCAACAAGAGCAGGATAGCAAAAAAAAAAAAAAAAAACCTCTAAACCTGTATAATCTTCATTGTTCAGTGAGACTTGAACATAAAGTAGAAGAAAAAAAAAACTGTAAATTGAGAACACTCCAGGATGCGGTCAATATTTATTTTATAAAACAATGGAGACCATTCATTAGATCAGTAACGTTAGATTAAAAGCATCAGGTCATGAGTTATATCGAATAATTAATTGACAGCGCTGGGCACTATAACGCATTATTATCAGGTTAACGCATTATTTACTTAACACCGCAATTAATTTATTTACTTAATGCCGCAATTGTATTTTAATAGCAGTACTTTTAAAAGAAAAGTGCTCAGTACACTACTTTTGAATTCATTATTTAATTTTGTGCATAACAGAAAACTATGCGATTAACCAATAATTGCTCAGCATTATTAATAAATGATTATACCTTGTTTAAAAAAAAAAAGCTTATAAGGCAATCGAGGGAAGATATCCGTAGCTGTAAAAAAGAAATAAAGAAGACTTATATTTAACAACGTGTCTTAAAATGCATATTAAGAGGGGTTCTTCATCCATCAGGCTCTGTTCTGACTAACATTGAAATTAAACTGGTAACTGAACACGTTCATTAACCAAGAACAGTGTTTTTCTTAGAGATGAAGCATCTAGCTCTAGTCTTCAGGTGTCAACTCATACTTGACTTTTGTTGAAGACATAAGTTCCAATTATTCAAGCCCTAATATTTAAAGGCAGACCACTTCTGAAGTTCTTGAAGTATAGAGAACTTGGCATATGTGTAGTCTATTCACTGTATTTTTCAAAAACAAAACCTGACTAAGAAATCTTGACAGGTCTACAAGCCGTTGGCAAGCTGCAGATGCTTATTTTGGCATTACGTTAATAAGTTCTTCAATTTCAGGCACATAAATGAGCAAAGATTTTTAAAGCTTTTATAATCAACTTTAACTTGTCCTTTTTTGTGTCTTCAGAAACAGGAGCAATGTGTTTATTCTTCTTCATTGCTATAAGCAGATGGATCTGGTTAGTACAATATCTCTGAGAGTCTACGTGGAAAAAAGATTATCATAGACTTACTCACACTCACGGGCATGCAATCACACACTCACTCAGTCAAGCCAGGCTTCGCTGTGCTGGCTGCTGTCAGCCACCATCTGTGTGAGGTCAAACCATTTATATCACAGTGCTGCATCACTCCGTAAGACATTTGGATGTGCAAGGCAAACCACAGCCTGGCCAAGACCATTTCCAGCACACACCACTCCAGTTACCCATCAGGATTTACCACAGCATAGCCTTGATCATCGAGAGAATCCTGCATCTTTACCACCACAAAATGAAAGGAATTATAGCTGTGTGTAGAACAGTTCAGCCCATGCTCATCTTCATGACCTGTATTTCAAACAGAAAGCATACTTCCTTCTTATTACCCACGTTTCTCCGAGCATCCTGCTTAGGTTAAAAAAAAAAAGCAGGTGCTTAAATCTAATGCCATTTAACTTGTATTAAGCATCATCGTCCCCAGATGACCTTCCCCTCAACCCACCCCTCTGCATTCTGTGGAATGGTCAGAGAGGTTGGCATGTAATTTACTTTTACAATCCCCCACTCCAGAGGGGATAAGGTACTTAATGAAGAAGCAGTGACTCATAAAGTAGGCCAGTGTGCAGAGACAGAGGGATATGGAGGGAGGAGTCAAGCTTCAACCATGTAGGACTCCGGGACAGGTTGTTCTGCTGTGTGACTGTGGCTCAACTTGAACACTAGCCCCAAGTGTCAGCGCCGTTCTTATATGTCCTCATTGACTGCTCCTCACCATTTCCTTTAGAGCAAACCACACAACAGCGATTGTTTCATCCCTGTATTAAGTGAAGATTATTAGACAAGCTCTTGACTGAGAATTTATCAGCAGAACTTCCCTTTTCAAACAGATAGTTTATCAGCTGTACCCTTAAAAATAAAAGGTGCTAAAAGGGTTATTTTCAAGATGCCATAGAAGAAGCACTTTTGGTTCCATGAAACCTTTCAATGGATGGTTCTTAAGCCAGTGGTTCTCAGACTAATCAGCTGATTATCCAAGACCCCCAACATTTTTCCTCTGGCCTAACTCACAACACAGGAAAAGAAATTAGGGCTATCTGGGGATCCCTAAGGGCTGATGAAAACCAGAACTCTTTCTACAAATGTAGTGTGTAAGCAAGAACTTGCACTGGGTCAGGTACCCGTAGATAGTAACAGGTGGATTTTAATATTCTGGGTAGCCTAGTGGTTAAGGCATCCGCCCTGTGACCAGAAAGTCCGGGTTCGATCCCCAAGACCGCTAGGCACCGCTGAGGTACCCTGAGCAAGGTACTGTCCCACACACTGCTCCCCGGGCGTGTTCCTGGCTGCCCACTGCTTCACTCGATGAATGGGTTAAATGCAGAGAATTGAGCAATTTCCTCCGGGATAAATAAAGTATTAAAAATTGAAAGAAAGAAAAAAAATTTAAAAAATTTTACGGGCAGGTTATGCACATGGGTCAGTCATTACATACGGGCAGGTAGCAAATCAACATTACTGTAGCCTGGCGAGCGTGACAGAGAAAAATGCAAAGACACACCGTTCTTCAAAAACTGCCGAGAAGGACTCACTATTAACACAACTAACACACACACACACACACACACACACACACACACACACACACCATAAATAATTTCTAATATTAAATAACAACATATACCCCCCCTCTAATGTTCCCCAAAAACACAGAAAAACGACCAACCGGCCACTTACTCCACACGCAAAGCCTCCTGGGAAGCCAGTCCTGCCATGAGCTTCAATAGAATGCGTTTAATTTGTGTGTACTTTATCATAGGTACGGACGGGTAATGAGCGGAATGTTAACGGACCCGGGTGTGTGCGGGCTTCAATTCTGATATAATCACGGGTGAACGGGCCGGTGTGGCGCTGTACTGTACTGTGTGGGTGCAGGCAGGTGCAGGTCTCCGTAAGTGGACCCGTGCCAGATTCTGAACCTCTGCATAATTTAAGGTCTTTAGATTTGTGCAGCTATGTTCAGATGCTTTATGGCATGCTCTGTGAAGTCTGTGTGTTTATTTAGCATTTAATTTACCTTTTACTGTCTTTTTATACCAAGGCATTTAGTAGTATCAGTTGGGGCCAGTTGAGATACTGTGAAATGTGGATGTGAACTAGGATGCAGCCATGAAGCCCCACAGTGCAAAGCAAAAAAAAAAACAAAAACAAAAAAAGTAGAGTCATGACTGTTCATTCTCTGGACCTACAAGCTGGATCATTCTGTGTTTCACTGAGACATGGCTGTCTCCCCTTGTGCTTGATCAAGTGCTGACTCCATCAAAGTCTTTCTCCGAGTTCTGCATGGACAGAACACCAGAAGTCAACACATCTAAAGTCTGTTTCTACTGTCTCTTGAGTTCAGCTTGGTCACCACACCAGTCTACATCCCACCTCACAGGGACACTGATGAATTACTTGATGTGTTTGGTGCGACTCAAAACAAACACCCAGACACAGAACTCATCATGTTGGAGGACTTTAATAAAGTGAAGATCAGACGAGTTATGATGAACTTTTACCAACTTGTCCTCAGCAGACAGCTAAGTGCAACTTTTGTTTGAACGTGTAATCTGTGTCTGGGTCACCAGATGTGGTAAAAAGAAGCAGCCAGGGTATCTTCACATTTTTTTCACAAATTTAATGATTTTAAGACCTTTTCAAGACCCCCAAGAAGAATAATTCAAGGCAGCACCAACATAAAACTGCCTTCTAATTATAAAATATTATGGCACAGAAAGCAAAATAGTTTCTACCGATTCACTGTTGATGTGTTAGGAGCCTGCCCTTTCTTCTCCGTCGCTTGTCGTCTCAGAGTATTGGACATCATGATTAATGTTGCCATTTTGGTTCCAGTGGTACTCTCTGCTTCTTCTGCCATGTGGTCAGTGTCCTTTTTTAAACTCTCACATACACTTTCCAATGAGACTTCCTTAAGTTCCTCCTCCACATGTTTTCCTTTTGCTCATTTTTTTTCCTTTTTTTGTTTCTCCTCATTAGTTTTCTCACCTCTTTGGTCAGAGGCACTTTGGTTACTCCCCCACACACTCTGACACTCGCATATAAGCCTCAACTTTCCTTTCATAAGTTGCAGGTCTCCACCCCATTATTTGTGGAAAACTCTCGCTTCACCTTGGCTTGCTCATGGGACAGCAGCAGCAAGTTCTTGCAGAACATCCAGAGGTCAGGATAAGTCCCACTAAGTTTTTGATGCAAAAAGACATCAATTCTGGATGGTGATATAAGATCCAAGCCTTTGGCCTCATTGTGCAGGAGATTATCAAACTGCTGGGATATTACATCACCTGTAATTAGATTAGATGCAGAACAACAATGTCAATACACTGCATCACAATTAGAATGCGATTTATAACCCTGTTTTCCTGTGATACCAGAAATGTGCAATCATTTTAATTTAATCTTGAAATATCTCTGGGCTCATCAAAGAAAATATGTTAACTGGGCTGGTGCTTCTTTTCAAACACCAAGAGTTGGTCTAATAAAGAGTGCTAAAACTAACACTATTCAGTTAGATCTGAAAAAAGAAGCATCATTTACAATAACATTTTGTACTATCCTATTCTTATTCCTATGATTTAACAGCAGATATTTTGCCTTTCCAACTGATTGCAAAATGGCTTGGCAATAAATATGGCTTTCCCATTCAAACACATGGAAGGATATAACGCGGATATTTAAAAATCATGGGTTTGATAATTAGTTTAAATGTTACTGAATGGCTTACCTCAAAATTCTCCTGCAAGTCTTCAGTGGTGAAGTGGCCCATGTACTGTGGCACATGTCAAGAGCCATTCTCCTCATTCACCTGATGTGCACATCCAGCTGTTTGCTTTTGGTGGTCCTGTTCATACTTTCGTCAAACATGACAATGAAGCTGCCTTTGTTCATGCTTGAGAACTCCCTTTTAATTTATGGAGTGATTCAAAATTGCGCAAGATAAACAGTTTTGTCCCTACCACACATAAATGTTTTGGCACACTGTGAGTCAGGGAACATCGTCCTAAAGACGGCCTGAATCATTGGACGTATAGGAATGATGTTGGCTAACCATTTGCAAAGCCCATAGCACTTCTGCTTTCAGTGTGTCAGTTGAGGCGAATGTACTGAAGGCATTAGTTGTCGTGGGATCTGGAGACACAGCCAAAGTGGATGTAGGCCTGTCTGTAGAGGTTGTACTTGCAGTACTGGCAAACAACTGAATAGGGACAGTTGTTGTCCGACTGTCGACAAAACGCTTGTGCTTCTCTCCCCTGATATGTGAGTCTATGGCTTTAGAGCCCATTGTTGTCAGTTTGATGACTTTTTTTTTTTTTTTTTTTTTACAAGGTCACATCGCACTTTAGAAGTCTTTTTCTACCAGCCACTGTACTTCTCATCCTCCAACCGTCTCTCACTGAATTTGCATTTACCCATTTTACACTCGCGGTTTTAAAGGAAACCATTCTTCCTTACTACGCACCAGCTACAAGCATGCAACACTATTTGTTCTATTTCTATGGCATCCATAGGCCTTTTGGGTACACACTGTCCCCTGCTATAGGAAAAAAAACAAGCTGGAAGATATAGTTGCTTCATTTCACTTCATTTAATGACACCCCTTTTAAAATTCCAGACATTTCAATACTTTCAAGGCCTTAAAAAAGTAAAACAAATTTAAAGACTTTCAATTCTTTTTTATAAGGATCCGCAAGGACCCTGAGCAGCATCTTGTATGGTAAAGTAAGGCCTTTGAGGAAGATTTTTACTATATAAAAATCACAAAGAACAGAACACCAGCTCAAGTGTCTCGCTCCAAGTAATTTTCTGTAAACTGAACAAGTTTTGTGAAGTGATTTAGAATGACAACCTCTGCACTTTGGTCGTTTTTCTTTAAAATGCATGTTTTGTTTTAGTCTGGATGAAGGTTGTTAGTGAGATCTCCAAACATTTTTCCAAGGACACTCATCCACATCTGTCCCCATTCGCTTTTACCCCATATTAAACACAGTTCTGGAGAGACAGCTAATATTCTACTTTGTTATTTACTGCCTGAACACATGCTTTTATTACCCAACCATCTGTTAGCCATATCCACAGAACATCAGAAGCTCTTAAAGTGCAACAGTGAAGAGCACAGTGCACACTGGCCATTGTTTGGCTCTTATTTTCCTGATTTATTCTTAATGAATCAAATTGCACATTAAAAAAATATAATTGTTACATGCCATGCTTATGCTTTTGAAGGACATGAGTGACACTTTAGAGCCATTTCAGATAGAAGCTTTGCAATTAAATGCTTGTATCTGATCAGTATCGTCAGCTGATCTAACCT
>JBBPCW010000006.1:17912114-17922481 GCA_037974425.1 Phenacogrammus interruptus
ACACACACACACACGCGATAACATCTGTGCTTCCATTACGGATACACACAAGTGGAGGAAAATGAACCTGCTTTTCTATTGTAGTATTGTTGGCCTTACCAGGATTGTCTCCAGTAAAAGCCACCATTTTGCAGTCTTCCGCAAATCCAAAGCGCTTGACGAAGTAGAGGGAAACAGAGCCCTAGTCAGGGAAGACAAATAGTAAATAATAAAAATAATAAATAATATATCACACCATTCCAACATAGGATGCATATAAAATGTATGTTCATTGGAACTAAGGATGTCACATGGGCTTTGTTAGAGCAAGAACAACTGAATATCATAAATACTGATTAATTATCAATTAGACCAATTATAGAGTTTACAAATGCAGCAGGGCTGACAGCTTTTGATTTCAGCTTGTAATGAGAACAGGCATCTCAGTATTTTATTATTGTACACACAGCAGGGGAATAAACTTCAGAGGAGGAAAAAGGAGAAAGTTAGAATTCGAAACAGCACATGTGGTGTGTGATCTGTGTAAACTGCATGAGTCTCTAAGCACATACGAGTTGGCAGCCCTACTCTAAGGGCCTAAAAGCATTGGCTTAAAGCTACAGGCACAAGAATACTGCTCAAAAAAATAAAGGGAACACTTAAACAACACAATGTAACTTCAAGTCAATCACACATCAAACTGTCCACTTAGGAGGCAACACTGATTTACAGTCTACACGCTCTCAGTGACAATCAGTCTTGCCTCCTAAGTGGACAGTTTGACGTGTGATTGACTTGAAGTTACATTGTGTTGTTTAAGTGTTCCCTTTATTTTTTTGAGCATGTAGATCATATTCTCAAAAACATCCTGAATCTTTTTGCCCTTTCCTTTTTGAATAGCAAGTTCCAGATGCATTTGTTAATGGAAAAGAAGGGAAAAGGCAAAAATATGTACTTTCCTCGTAATTCCTCATTTATTAAAAAGGGTCAAAGTCCCAAAAAAACGTTACATAACACTCCTGCAGCAGCTTCACAAGTAGCTAACTGCCCACTATGTTAATATTTTTTTGCAAACTGATCCCTCTTTCCCTCTTGTTTCATCTTGTAAGTTTTAATATTGTACATATAGTTGTACAAGCTTTTTCGTAGATTGTAGTTGATGGTGCACTTGCAGGTGCAGATCGTAACCTACACTCAGGAAAATGCAGTATTCAGACTTTTTTTTTTTGCCTTACTGCCCATTAAGATAGAAGATAGCGGTTTTAAGGTAATGCTACAGTTCTCTTAACCTGTTTTGCATCAACCTGGATCAACGCTTGAGAAAAGAGCAACCAAAGGTTCAATATCGTACCAAAACAGCTGTTGACGGTACAGGGTCACCCAACTTTTCTGTCAGTTCAGGGGCTGTAGCTTTCAGACAGGATTCAGACCAGCGTTTACTGAAGATGTCCATTAAATTCATCCCTGAACCTTAAAACAAAGAAAACATTCAGACACTGAAATGTTACAAAATACATGCTGTGTAACAATGAATGGAAGGAAGTAGCTCAATTAGTATTATATCATTTGAATAACACTGATTGGTGACTAATGGCTTATTTTTATTGCTATGAAAACTAACAATCCCGACAGTATTATTTTTGCACTCAATTAAGTGGCTGCTTTCAAGGTTTCTTAGACTTCTCAAGAGGAAAAAAAATCCTAGGAAATATATCTGTTTTAACTCCGGTGAACTGGACCATGATCTAAGCTTAGAGATGCTTCAGGATGAGTTTAAACACATTTCACATAAGCAATTGGTAAGAGGTTTATCTTCATCATATTTAATAGAAGATATACACTGCATGATTTGACTGTTAAGGACAAAAGATGACCAGTGAAAGAAACTGTGACTTTAGTCTTGGCTCCAAAACAGTGGTCTTACATCACACTGTGAGATTCAAAGATGGCCATTGTCTTGTTAAAGGTAGCCTGGGACAAAATTTTGACAGCGTCATAAATTTATGATGATCATCTCACAGTGAAGGCTGCTACAACCTTCTAACCACAATGACAAACCCAAGTTATCAGATGTTGCATAGTATGACATGCAATGGACCTGTAAGACTGTTCAAAAGCTGCCAGCTTTTGAGTTCAGCTTTAAATAAGAACACACAGCTCAATGTTTTAGTGTTATACACTTTTGAGAAAAGTTAGCAGAAGAAACATCATGTGTAAAGAGTGTGTGAAACTGTAAAGTGTCCATTTGTCATATGAGATTGTTTGTGCATTTATCTCATTCACCAAGTGAAACAGTGAGAAGCCAGTAACGCAACACCTGGGGAGCAGCAGGGATGGTACCTTGCTCAAGGATAGCTCAATGGTGCCACTAGCAGTCTTGAGATTCGAACCCATAGCCTTCTGATTGCAGGGCTAACTCCCTAACCTCTAGGCCACCAGCTGCTGAGATCTGTGTCAGCTGCACAAGTCTCACACTCCATGCATTAGTTGGCAACCCTACTGTAGGGGTCTTGAATCATTGCCTTCATGCTACAGGCAGTTCAGATTCTCAGAGACATCCTGAATCTTTCTGCCCATTCCTTTCTTTTCAGAAAGTTCCAGATGCATTTGTTTACTGACATAAGGGAAAAGATATATATGTACTTATTTCAAATGTATTAAAAAGGGCCAAAGTCCAAAGTAGCACTAGAAGTAACACTCCTGCAGCAGCTCCACTCAGTCAGAAACATACACTCTTGACTTTGAATGGCAAGTTGACAGGGAACAAATCTGATAGGGTTTTTGTAATCTAATCATGAGGGTACTGGATATCTGTGGTACAGTTTAACATTTCAACTTGCAAATAAAACTCTAACTTCCTTTCATCATGCCAACACAGCCTTATCTCTAAGATTTTTATACAACTGATAAAACCAAACGACCTAGAAAATTAAACAAACCTTACACTGACTACAAAAGAGCAATCCTGACCCTGCAGGACAGGATTCTAAATATTTTAAAAAGTAGAACAATTAAAGTAGCGACAGAAATCAAGTGACAGAAAACCCATGCTGTCTTACCATCACTGTAATCAATCCCTGCATAGTCTCCAAGGAAGAGAGACGCAGCAAAGCTACTGACCAATGAGATTCTCTAACAAAAACAAACACCAAAAAGCAATGTCTAATACAGTTCACTTTACATGTAACATTATATATACATATAAACACACATACACAGTATGGACAAAAGTATTGGGAAACCTGACTATAATTATATTACATTCAAATACATAGACTTTAATATGGAGTTTCCACTCTTCTTGGAAGGCTCTCCACAAAATTTAGGAGATTTTGGTTTCTGTGGGAATTTGAGCCCATTAATTCTGTAGAGCATTTATGAGGTCAGACACTGATGTTGGACGAGAAGGTCTTGCTGACAATCTCCATTATAGTTCATCCCAAAGGTTGAGGTCAGGGTTCTCATCCAAACATATCTTTATGGAGCTTTTTTTGTGTACTGGGGTACAATCATGCTGTAATAGAAGCACCCTCCCCATAAAAAATAAAAAATAAAAATAAAAAAAAGAAGCGCCCTCCCCAAACTGTATCCACACTGAAAAACAGGTGTGTCCCAATATTTCGTCCATACAGTATATACATTGTCCGACACTTTTTTTTTTTTTTACACATTTACCTCAGTTTCACTGTATTTATCTGGCTGGAACTGGTGGATCTTGGCAATTTGGTTCCCAGTGAAACGCTAAAAACATAAAATACAAACCAGTATGCCGATTACAAGGTGGTTAAAAAAAAAAAAAAGACTGCTGGCCTCACAATGCTTAGGATGGTATAGACATACATCACAATATGTCTATACCAGCCTAAGCAATTGATTGGTACAACTGGCCCATGTGGTCCAAAATGGAACAGACTTTAATCTGTGCACACCTCATAAGCTCGTGACCCAGTAATGTCAGCAAGCTGTTGAGCACCCCCTACTGCAGACTCAAGGCACTGACACTGCTCTGAAGTGCTAGAATCCATCCACACCGGACTGTCCTGGACTGCAAAACTGTCCTGTGAAAACACACATGCAAAACTAAACAGCAATGCAATAACTTGAAAAAAAACATTCAAAGGGTTAAGGTTCAAGGAGGAAAGACCTAACTATAAAGTAGCTGGGCTTTAACATGCTCACGTGAATCACTTATGATGCAATATTTCAACATGTCTATTGAGAATGAAATAAAAACAAATACTGAAAAAAGGAGAAGTCTATGTTAAAACTCATCTACATGTTACAAACACAACAGACGTCACCGTTCACCTACATTTGGTTCAGTGAATACGTCCTCAGAACTTCTCTCAACATGCTGAGGCACATTTAATTCATCATTAAGGTGACATTATGACTCACTGTGAGCTATTAAGATGAACAGAACTTCACTTCAGGCACCAGGGCTGGCATCACAAAACATAAGGAAGACTGATCTCGCATTCATATTAATAAAGGAAAGGAAAGTGGCCTCTTATAGTCACACAGGAACACAACACAGCATGCTGTCTGAACAGTGTGAAATTCTTTCTCTGCATTTAACCAATTCGCCAAGTGAAGCACTGGGCTGTCAGCGACACAGTGCCTGGGGAGCAGTGTGTGTGGGTCGGTACCTCACTCAAGGGTACATCAGTGGTTTCACTGGCTGTCCTGGGATTCAAACCCACAATCACAGGAGCAACTGCCTAACCGCCAAGCCACCGGGATCTGGTTAAAAGCAACTCTGGGGATGTATTTTAAGGTAGTATACAAAACCAATTTGACTATTAACTTTGTTTGTTACCAACGTTAACCTTCAGTTCTGACTCTGCGGATACTAATTTATTTATTTTAATTTCACAATTCCAAGTACCAACTGCTGACTATGCAGATGACCACACATGCACAAACAAACACACACATCCAACACACTACGGTAGTTACGTGAAATATGGAACATGTGCTTTTTTTTTTCTTAGGTGGAGCCATCATTACTGGTCAGAACATTCAAAATGTTATTAACCTGTATGTAAACATATACTCATTGTGTACAGACATATCTCTTAGTCACAAAAAGTCTACAAATATAGTTATGTAAATATTTTACAACACAGATGTCCATATTCTATATCTCTAGATTGTATAGTGTACATTTTATACTGCACTGTTAGCACAGTATTTTGTATTTTTTCCATTTTAATCTGTTGTTTCTTTTTTTTTTTTTATTTTGCCCTGGCCACTTCCCTCTTGTAGGACGAATAAAGGTTTATCTTATCTTCCTATTGGTCAAAAGAAATGTCACACAACAGCACCTGGCACGTTTAAATGGTGTGTGTGTTAAAAAAAAAAAAAAAAAAAAAAAAAAAAGGTAAATAGGAATAAACACTGCACAGCAGTATTGGGTACAAATTTAACTGCAGTACACCATTGTTGTCATTTGGACAACAAAAAACACACAGTAGCCTTTTTTTTCCTACATACATAAAATCTTTATAAACTAAATCTCTCTCCTATTGCTGCCAGCTCTCTTGTCTTGTGGAAAGAACACTCAAATTCATTAACAGGTCAAAAAAAATCCAGTTATTGACAGAGTAATCGATAGCGTTTTAAAGCAGGATTACTGAATTAACAGCAGCTTCTCTATTCCAGTCCAGGTCATGCCCTCTCCTCTGATACACCGGAGGCACTGCTTTAAATATTAACATTAAAGAGTCACAGTTTTGTAACAGCATTAAGCTGGCCCAACAACAGTCACGTCTCAGATGACCCTTGAACTCTCTGGAAGAAAGGCATGCAAGGAGAAAGCAGGTTAATCATCCTCAGAGGCGTTATTGATCAAAACGTCCACTACCTGCAGCAGGCTGTGCAAATCTTTGCCTGGATCAAGATGCTGCAGAGCCTGTCTTGCTCCTTTTTTCCAGTATACACTGCCATGTTGCTGCAGAGAACAGATCAAATGAATGAGCCATAATGGAGAAATGTTCTATTTTAATACAATGCAATGCATGAATTGATCAGAGACTGTTTGCAATTAACCTGCCCGCTCCCAGAGACTGCCTTCACAAGAGAGAAGTCAAAGCCAGCATCCTTCATCTTCTCAAGGATGAGGTCAAGTGCCTAGAAGGGACAATGTTTTAACATATTTCAGAGTCAGTCATTTCTCGCAATTTAGCCTCGCACAAAATAAAGAATACCTGCCATGCAATTCAAAACAGTAGGGATAAGTACAATTGTAACACGTCAAGCACAGGCTACTGAATGAGACAGGACCACACTGTACTAATTTGTTCTCAATAAAGGGCCCATATTTTATATTGGTCACATATTTTACTTTAAAAATTCGGATTTTGCAGTTGTCCAAAACTGCTGAAACATAAGATCTTAGAAATATTTTACACAGCTCACTTACGGTAAAGGGGAAAAAAAACATGGCCAACATTTTATGCAGAGTTTAAACTTTCAAAAATTATAACATTCAATATGCAATGAGAACATTAATTATCTTTCTAACCCTAAGAAATAATCAGGCTGTTGTTACTGTAGCTGAGACTACAGCTGCTACAGAGCTTCCAGAAAAGCAGTTAATGCCGTCTGCAAAGGAGCTCTGATGATTCCTCCATTGTCAGCTGGTGTATTTCTGGCGTGAAATTCAACCTCTGCATTTAACCCATTCACCAAGTGAAACAAAGGGCAGCCAGGAACACGGCGCCCGTGGAGCAATGTGTGGGGACGGTACCTTGATAAGAGTACCTCAGCTGTGTCTAGCGGTCTTGGAAATCGAATCCAGACTTTCTGATCACAGGGCGAATGCCCTAACCACTAGGCTACCAGCTGCCCCCAGCTGCCCAGCTATCAGCTGCTTCATAGGCTGTTAGTCAGCCTATGAAACTAGCTATAATCCTGAGGGAGGTTGTGGAGCCAGGGGACCCCTCCTAGTTCACCCATAATGATGAACAGGTAAGTAGTGTAGTCTCGAAGAGGATTCTTTTACATCTTGGTCATAACTCCCTCCTCAGACCTGGTCTTGATATACTTATTGTTGAACATTTTGTGCGATGTTCTTTTTTAAATGTTTTTCTGCATTTTTCATGATAAAATATTAATCACTTGCACCTAGAGGCTACTTTGACTAAAAATTAAATGAACAAACAAGTACTCTGTGGTTTTGCACAGTACTGTATCTATATATATGTACCTAGAGAAATGATGCTAGTATATACAACACAATGTAAAAGAAAAGTGAAGACATACTACCTTCACCCACATGAGCACAGGGGAGGTTACGGTCAATCTGCCCTCATGGATGTGTACTCCACCCTGAGTCCTGTTGAAAGAAAGAAACTGGAGTTTGTATGTAAAAATGACATAAAGGAGTCACTGAAGTCATGTGAAGTGATCTACATTTTGGCTCACCTGAATTCTGGCAGATCTTGGTCAAAGTGGACATTACTCTGATAAGTGACTTGAAGGTTTCCATTGATGGCGACTACTTTCAGCTTGCAAATAAAAGAAAGGTGGGTCCCATTTAAATTTTGGTCTATGGCCTACACACTATATGGACAAAAGTATTGGGGCGTATGACCATTACATCAACAGGGACTTTAATGACATTGCATTCAAGTACATAGACTTTAATATGGAGTTGGTTCTAGTCTTCCACTCTCCTTGGAAAGCTTTTCACAATATGTTGCAGTTTCTGTGGGAATTTGTGACCATTCACTCTGTAGAGCATGTATGAGGTCAGGCTCTGATGTTGGACGAGGAGGTCTGGCTCCGTTCTAGTTCAACCCAAAGGTGTTGGATGGTGTTGAGGTCAGTGCTCTGTTCCTCTACATAGAACTCATCCAACCATGTCTTTATAAAGCTTGATTTGAGCACTGGGGTACAGTCATGAAATGTCAAATGTCTTGGTACACTGAAGCATTAAGATTGCCCTTCACTGGAAGTAAAGGGTGCAGCCCAGACCTTGAAAAACAGGTGTGTCACAATACTTTGCCCATATCTCCAATGCGTTTTAATCCAAAGATTATTATTTCTTAAATAACTTTGTGTGGGTTTAACGCTTAACGCATAAGCATCTACATTGATCTTGTGATCTTACAGCCTACACAAGGTTTGATTACTGGTTCATAATCACTTTAAATATTTAGTATTGGGACTTTTAAGGATATTTTTCCCATGTCACTAAATATGGGGCCTAAACTACAACACATTTCATCAGGACAGCTTTTTAAAAGGGACAGTAATTGCTGTTATTCTAATAGGTTTCCACAAAATAAATAAATTAGATTTAATTAAATAGCTTTAGTTTAGGCAAATGTTTCCTCAGAGGGCAAAATAGTGCAACTGAAGCTAAAAGAGCAGAGATGCCAGAGAAATCAACCAGCATGAGTGCACTTTATATCATTGAAGAACGGAAACATCCCACGCCTCATTTACTGCAGAACCAACCTGAGCTGCCCACTCACTGGGAGAGGTATTGGCATCTGAGTCTGACTCACCTCTACATTCTCACACAGTCCAGCATTGTTTAGATAACTGCCTTAGGCTGGGAAAGGCTTCACTCCTTCCAACACAAAGTGCCAATGAGATGCAGAACCAACTGCACTGCTGATGGTCTGGTCGGATATGAGATCCAGGAGTCCTGCTGACATTATCCTGAGGCTACAGAGAGCAATTTCACTATCAGCCCATCACGCATTTGGGTCTGAGGGTGACAGTTCTCACAGACCCAATCTCAGCTGGCCTGCAGTACACAGAACTACACTTGCAACCAGTATTTCCTCAAGGGTATGCCCACTGTGATCTTTTAGACTTTCGCTGGTGATGATGCTTATTTGAGATTGTATTATTTGAACAATAATGTAAGTTTAGACAAATCTTTTACAGAATTACCACAATAAACTACTTCAACATGTCAGGAAATACCACTCGAGTTTTACACAGCTTTAACTTGCATCTTTGATGGCAAAATGATTGTCATAAAATTATGAAGTGTTTCTAATATTAGCAACGATAATGATATTCTGCATACATGGCATGTTACACTGTTGACATCCAGAGATTCC
The DNA here is from genome assembly GCA_037974425.1 of Phenacogrammus interruptus. Classification (NCBI taxonomy): domain Eukaryota; kingdom Metazoa; phylum Chordata; class Actinopteri; order Characiformes; family Alestidae; genus Phenacogrammus; species Phenacogrammus interruptus. The sequence goes on from JBBPCW010000006.1 coordinate 17,921,177, forward strand.
TTACATTTGTTTGGCTGTAAACTGGCACTTTGGCACACTTCTGAAAACACTCATTAATTTTACTAAATCTTATGTAGTCTGTTTCATCTGCAGATATTGCAGATTTCTTTGCCAGACTGAAAATGTATGATTTAATCTAACACGACACATATAATGAATGAATAATAATTTGCACAATATCTGCATGAATATTTTATAGTTTGATAATTACTGTTCAGACATGTTATCATAATGTCTATTAGTAGCAGTAGCAAAATTATGCTGTCATTATCAATATTATTATTATTATTCATTCTTACAGGTTCTGATCAGTTAGGACCTCCAGGGCACCCACATCCTCACAGTTATGACTGCAGTCAGCGGACATGAAAGAAAACACAGCTGATGGACTGTGTGGCAAAAGTGTTTTTCATTAAAGGACTTTTCTGGTTCAGGCCATGTGCACTTACTGGAGGAAGTTCCCAGACTGGTGTGGTTAATCAGTGAGCCCTGGCATAACAGGTGCTGCACCAGTAGCTCATGCTACATAACGTCCAGTTTATCCGGTTACTTGACATTCAGCACTTGCTACTGTTGTTCGTCAAATGATTTGTTTGCTTCGGTGACAGGATTACAAGGACTCTCTGTGCAAACAGGTAGGGCCTTTTAGACCAATCAGCAGACAGACTGCCCAGACAGAAGTTCAAATGCACACTAACAAACACAGGCGTTTAAAACCCAGTTATGAAGTAGTCATTTGGACTGATGGAGCTCCATCCAAGACCGGAGATTCTTATCATCCAAAGCATGAGGACCAGACCTGACCTGATCTGACTAATGCTGAATGCAATCAAATCCCTACAGCAATGTTCCAACACCTACTGCAAAGCCCCCCTCCAAAAGAGTGAAGGGTACGAACTCTCCAATAACATCACTGATTGAGAAGTAAGGGCGTTTACGAACATTTGTACACAATCTCCAGGCTCACTATCCTGTCAGTAGAAGAAGCCGCAGGAGGCGAGTCAGCACGGTTAGATAGTTTAGTTTGGGTAGTTTAGATGTTTAAGACGTCGCTCTGTTGTTGCTTCCGCTCTTTCTGTCCACGCATGTCTGCTGCTGCAGGCGCGTGTTTGAAAGTGAGGAGGGGTGGACAGAAGAGAATACCAAGACCGCCCGTTCAGTCCTACCTGCTGTGTGCTGAAGTCAAATCCTAAGTAGCAGGAGTCTGCCATAAGCTGTTGTGTATTGTAGTGATGTGTCGTTCGCGAACGAGTCGGCTCTAAGAGCCGATTCTTTGTAGCGAACGAGAAGAGCCGACTCCCATCG
>JBBPCW010000006.1:17922581-17934696 GCA_037974425.1 Phenacogrammus interruptus
GCGGTAGTGTTTTTAAAGGGAAAGTAATCGAAATAATCGACCTGGAAAAATTCGATCGATTATAGGTTCTGAATGTCTGTTTCGATTATTTTTCGATTAATCGCCTAGTCCTACTCACTATGTACATTTTAGTGAGAAATGGCTAAGCTTTATCACACAAATTGCATAAAGGTTGGTTTTGCATAAAGGTATCACTGATTGCTAAATTAGTTTTCTTCTGTTACTAATGTCCAATCATTTGTTATGAAGTTGAGTAGCTTGTTGCTTGATTGTTTATTTTTAGGGAAATACAGGAGGTGAGGAAGTTCTGTTTCTCAGACTCTATCTCCTCCAAAGTCTCCTGGCCTACTACGGTGGCAGTAAGAGTCAAGCTGCCCAGAAACTCCAAACGGTACTTAATCGGCACCAAAAGCACCTACATTTCTGTGGTAAAAGTCTCTGATCTCTGTAAATATTTCCCCCTCAGCATCTCACTTTCTTTTCAACCTGGTACTGTTCTAGGTTGAAAACCTCTACAGTCAACTATGTCTGGACCCAGAGAAAATGAGCCAGCTGATGTCTATGGGCTTTTCTGAGCAGGAAACTCGACTAGGCCTGAGAGCTTGCCGAGGCAATGTGGAGGAGGCTGCTCTACACATCAGTCAGCGGATGAAGGTCGGTTGGAAAATGTGCACACACACAAAAAGGGGAGGGTACACAATAGACTTGCAGGTGTTTGGTAATTCAGTGTATGTATAGTAACTGTGAACACTCATGAATAGTGAAATATTGTTACTGTTGCAGTTTCTCTAGAGATTTTTTTAAAAGATTCGGAGCATCACTTCGTTTATGCATCCTCTCTGTCCCACCCTGATGTGGTCAGATCTTGAAGTTTGTGAACAAGTGTAACAAACAGACCCACATCGGAAGGTGGAACAGACAGTTTTTTCTCCCTCAAACATGGAGTGAATGAAAACATACTGAATGTAATGATACTTAACAGCCCAGTTTTGTTTACAACTAAGGTGACTACAGGTGAGTCCAGTAATACTCAAAGATCTTAATTCAGAGCTTTTAATATGAGTTATTAGCTAAATAATCCACTGTAAAACTAGCACACAAGGCAAAACAAGGTCAGTGTTTAGGCTTGTTTAGGTTTTATTGAACTAATGACATCTACTTATATAACTGCCGTTTTTTTTTTACTTCTGCTGTCCTTGGAGCTAATACTAATCCCACACATCTTGGTATAGTTGTAAATGTTTACCAAAACAACTGTGTATGTTGACAGATGGTCCCAATAATAAAATGGTATAACTATACAGCAGTCTTGCTAGCATGAATGTTGTTGCCCACCCCAGCTAACATGTTAAGATTATAAATTATTATAAATTATTAGAGAGAGGAAATAATAATAATAATAATAACAACAACAACAGCCTAATTACAATATATCTGTATATTTACTTGCCAATAATATATTTATTATTACTTGTGTTTGAAGGAGAGAGAGGAGATAAAAAAGAAGGAGAGAGAGAAACGGAGGAAGCGTCTGGAGGGCATTAATACCCTGGTCGAACTTGGCTACAACAAGAAAGCAGCAGCCAAGGCCCTCCACCAAACTAACGGAGATGTGGATGAAGCCTATAGGGTTAGAGATGCCATGTACTTTACAATGTAGCAATCTCATCATCACATTCACTGCATGGTTTTCATTATTAGTTTTATTAACATATCACAAAGGTGTACACCACACTCATGTTTGGTCTTATTTTGAAAATGTGTGTTATTAACCTTCTTTCTGGTAGCTTCTTCTGGACTCGCATGAAGCCAGCAGTTCAGGAATGTTTCAGCCAGAGACAGACAGGCAGACCAAAGTGGATCAGGTAAGCAGCGTCCCAGGGAGAAAAGACACAGCTGCCTCAGGTCTTTACACTATTTGATTCTCTGAGCTTCCTGCTATTCGGTTCACCATATAGTGACAGTAGAGCTGGGTATTGTAATTCAGTTCAAATAAGTGGGTAAAACTATAGAATTACTTCTAAAATAATAATCATATTTTTAAGAATTTTTTGGTACAACTGGATATATAAGGACCAAATTTTTGTGAGGAATATGGCATCATATGGTATCATATGGTTATATGGTATCAAAAAGGTGTTGTACAGGTTTCTCAGTCCTTGAGAAAATACACTCATCAGTCTATATGTTCAGTTATGTGCTCATCTGTGCTGCTGTTTATTCGTCTTTCACAATTCTCTAGATGGCCTACCTCGGCTTCCAGAGGGAGGCGGTTGAAGCCGCTCTCAGGCTGGTGGGGGATGATGTTGCTCAAGCTACTCAGATGCTCCTGGATAGCCAAGGGCTGATACCCCCAGAGTTGCTTTCACCCTCACCTCCATCTTCTTCATCAGAAGAGCCAAGCACCTCTGATTCCACAGGTCTGGAACCTGCACGATTGATTTATTAACTAAATCACATTTGTGTCCCACTGTTACAGAAATATGAAATCCTTTTAAATTAAGCTCCGTTGGCTTTGCTTTATTTAGTGGACATTTTCCTCTAAGTACCTAACATACATATGCATGTGTGTAGTATATATATAGCAATCTGCAGAATAATAATGATTATAGATGTTGATATATTTTTCAATTTCACACCAGGAACATAACTATTGTTGAGTTATTAGGTGGAACCAACAGGAAAAGCACATTAGTGTCTTAGTTAATGCTGGGCAAGGATTAAAATGTTTAATCGTGATTAATCGCATGGTTTTCTGCAATTAATGATTAATAACATTGTTAAACACATATTTAAATAATTAATTCCAAAGTCGTGTATTACTGCTAAAGTGCAATAACATTTGGATTGCAAACGCTTTAAACAAATAAGGAGCTTTTTAACAGCAGTGTTTCTTAACAGCTGCAGTTCAGATATTTCTTATTAATCTGAGCTTAAACATTAATGGAATCAAACCAAAAATATAAACCAAAGCTATTTGCCATTGCAGGGTATTCACATTTCACTTGTTTGTTATAGAAAACACGAGTTACCAGAGCATTATAGAAGCATTATAGCAGCTGGAAAGGGGGACCTACTCCATATTAAAGTCTATAGCTGTGTCCAAAAAGTGCACTCATTCACTACATAGTGTTTGCTATATAGAGGGCTAACTAGTGGACAAGGGGAGGTGACATTTAGTTAATTTCAGACGCTCAGGATGTTACGTTTTTACTGACTTTAATGTTGTCTAAATAGTGCGCCGGATCTTGGCAATCTCTGTCGCATAAACACACATCTTGTCTCTCTAGTTCAGACACAGCCCGCATGCAGCGTGGTCTGGTGGACACAGTGACTGATAGATCCAACCGGGGGGCACTACTGTCCTCCGCAGAGAGCGAGAGAAAGAAAGTGCAAGTGTGACTGAATCTCCACTTTCCACCATCTCTCCTCCCTCCGCCTCACTCCTCTTCTTGACTTTCACAGGATAACAGTAGTGCAGAGTGTGTCCAAAAAGTGCACTAGTTCACTAAATCTGCAGTGCATTATATATATGTATTTTCATGTAGTGTTCAGTGTCTAGACACTAGATTTTGGCATGTTGTGCTGTGATTTTGTAGTCCACTAACTAGTGGGTGAAATTGAGAGTTGGAATTTCGGACACCACTACATAATGGCTGGTTCACTACATAGTGCCCTTCATAGTGAACGAGTGCACTTTTCGCACACAGCTTATGCATCTGAATGCAATGTGATTAAAGTCCCTGTTGGTGGAATGGTCAGGGGTCCCAATACTTTTGTCCAAATAGTGTATGTTGACTTTAGGGCATCAGTATTGTCCATCATAATAATTTATACACAAGTTTTTTCTGAAAGCAAGAATACAATAGGGAATCCTTCCTCTCTTTGCTGTTGTACTCTTCTGGGAATACTTTACACTATTGTTGAAACATTGCTGTGTGGATTTGATCGTGTTCAGCCAGAACAATAGGTATTGGTGGGAGCTGAAACCATTATAGCAGCTGCAATGAGGGACCAACTCCATATTGAAGTCTATGTATCTGAGTGCAGTGTCATTTAAGACACTGTTGGTGTAATGATCATGCGTCTCCATACTTCTTTCCATATAATATGGAAAAAAACGGTGGGATGCCAGGCTCCGTGAAAACCAACGGAGACATAGAGCTGTGTGCTGCGTGAACTTTCAAAATAAAAGGATTTAAAAATCATGCGTTAACGCACAATAAGATTATTGTCTTTGTTAAGTAAATAATGCGTTAACGCAAAAACAACGCATTGACGTGCCCATTCCTAATCTTAATACTTTCCTTCTCCATTTTCAATTGCATTTCATATATACGGTATTACCAGTACGTTCATTAAAACTGTATTAAAGACACATTTGTTGTGTGCAGCCTCAGGATCCAGCAGCGTGGACATAGACCTGGTGAATGAGGTTTTGGAGGACATCCCCAGACATGAAGAGGATTACCTGGATGTGACCCTGGAGGAGGAAAGTGAGGTCATTGCTCAGATAAAGTCCTTACTGCAGAGCAGCTCTACCTGAGAAAAGCTGCTCAAACAAGGTCCATTGAGTTTTTTTGAAGTCTGTTTAGAATGTAATATTATTACAGTTGTTAGGGACAGAACTTGGTTAAATCCAGCTATTGAAGCCTTTTCCAAAGCGTTCGCTATTAGAATTTGAGTTTATGTTCATCTTCTAAAACATTCTGACATGGGTGTTGAATGACAACAGAAAAGAAATATTGTTAAAAACAAAAGTTGTTGAAGCCTAATTTATACTTCCACTATTGTATTAGTGGTAAAGAACCACCCTAGTGTAAGAAGGTTGTAATTTCTTCAGTCATTTTGAATTAAACCTGACTGTTTAAATAATTAACTTAAAAATGCAGTTCAGCTTTTTTATATACTGAAAAACGCATGCATCAAAGCTGATCTTTTGAGTTTTCGATTTTACTCTTAAGTTGGGTTTGCAGTTCAGGTTCAGATCAGTTTGGTTCAAAGAGCACTTTAAACATGCAATAAATGGTGAGCTCTGAGCTTACAAGACCGGCGTTTGCTCCTCATTTCAATTCTGTATCTTTTATGGAATATTATCAGTACAAGGAAATGGACGGACTCGATTAATTAATTGTCAGTCATTGCAGTAAATTTTTAAATGACCAGGAGGTACCCACAGTGACACACTTCGCGAGTAATATACCCAGTTTGCGCTGTAATGTGTGACGTTACAGAATAATAAGCTTTAGTAATAAGGCAGGGATTCTAAGAAGTTAAATGTTTCCCTATGTAACAGTGTTGATTTATTGCAGATAGCAGATTATCTAAAGGGTTTATTTCAGGTATATTTATAAAATAGTCGCTATAGGAAATAAACACATTTTTCTGAGCGGAAAATGTGTTCAGACTTGGTATAACAGACACAGAGACACAGGTTTGATAAAATATTGTCCTTTGTTTTAGTAATTAACTGTTTATTTTACATTACTTGAATTGTAACAGTCACAGTCTGTGGCCTGGCAAAAAGAGGTATGAATGAAGCGGGGAAAGGGCATTAAAAAGCTGGGATGGAGGTTTAGAAGTAGTTGACAATCCTGCGGATGGACTGGATGTTGGGGTTCTGGGCCTGCCACTCGTTGTGGCCGCAGTAGTTTCCTCTCTCCACGATATACATGCGGCCACGGAAGTTGGGCTCCTCATACATCACCCAGCTTCAGACACACAAGAGAAACACATTGTTAGAATGTGACAAAATCCCTGATAACTAATTAAACAGGTCATAAATCTGATCAAAAAACTAATGTTCAGTTAAAAAATAAATAATTGAGTATGAACTAAGAAAATAAGAATTTATTCTTGATGCATAGCAATGAATGGTTGGCCTCTACAATATATATTTTTAAATAAACCGATTTATGCTATTATACCTTTTGGAGATTAATAAATGAAACCCATCAATCTCTTATTTAAAACACTTACATACTGACAGTAATGTTACACGCTGTTTATAGACTCCTAGGCATGGGCTAAATAAAAGGATTTTAATAAGCAGGGTCACCATTTGTAGTTTTTGTGCACCAGCACAAAGACAGTTTCACCACTGTCATGCTCTCAGGTTAGTTGCAGGCTGTGGTACTTACGCTCCATCTCCGAACACCCTGACGGAGTTGACGCAGGTCCTGCCGAAGCCACAGCTCTGCAGGAAGGGGCAGTCCTCACACAGCTCCATGCACTGACCCGAGTAGTTGCAGCCCTCGAACAGCTCAATCCTGTAGTGCTCTCCGTGCTGCGGATACACACACGTGAGGACAAGCCAAGAGTTATCACAGTATTCCCTTACAAACTTCCTCCTCAGCACCACACACAGGCTGAGATCCTGCAAAGGAGCCCTTGAGAAGAGGCTGCTTGGTTTTCCTCAGAAGCAATTTGGATTCGTATGATTTCAGAGACAGCTTTTTTTTTCCTTTTGCAAAAATCATCTGTGAAATAGCAAAATACATATTCTGTCCAATTTGGCAGACTGATAACAGCCTGGTGCCACGTGTTGGGCCTCGTACAGAAAGGAATGGTTCATTTGAGTGATGGAGAAGCCAGTCCAATTCTCACCATCCTGATAGGCTTGCAGGAGCCCATGTGGTCGTTGTGAGAGTTCCAGCGCTGGAACTCGGGGTACTCGCCACGCTCCAGGATGTACTGCTGACCCTTGAAGTCAGGATGGTCATAGCAGATCCAAGCTCCGCTCTCCACACGGATGGAGTTCACCCTGTTCATGAAACCACGGTCTTGGAAGTTATCGCAGTCTCCATACACCTCCAGCTTCCTTCCAGTGAAGCATCTTCCCTCGAAAAAACAAATCTGGAGGAAAGGATGAAGCACAGAAGGAAATGCAGCAGGAAGGCTGAGCCGGATGTCAGGTTTACAGATCAGGATTAGAGTAAAACAGTCAAACTGAATGAGTTCTGAGGCCAGGAGCTGAGAACATTTGTCCCTCAGCTCATTTCCGCACCCCTCCTAATAGCATGTAGGGCATTGTGCCATATGGGTCAATTATTTTATTTATTCAAAGAATAATAAAAAATGAATTCTGAAGAGCAGTCTGGTTGTAATTATGTGCTTGGATTTAAAGTCCCACTTGAGAACTACAAGTCTTTGTGGGATGTTTACTAGAAAAATTAAGAACACTAGAAGTAGAAAAGCAACCTTCAGAGAACTTCAAGTTCAACTTCTGAAGCACATGTGAACTGTCTGATGACTGCAAGTTACTGGTTCTATTGCAATCAGTGAAAAATGAATGAAGAGGTCTGGTGCTCCATGATGAGATGTGATGTGTGTGGACCTGATTGGCCTAAATGCTTACCTTTCCAGAATACTGCGACATTTTTCCACTGGATACAGTCCAACCTGACCCACACGTGAGAAAGTGTGACAGTGAAAAAGTTGGACACCCCAATATATATGGGTAGTCGTGTGCGGGACAGTATCGCGATGTTTGCCCAACAAAGACCACACAATGGGGAGCTTACGGCTTTCGCTTGGTGGACACTTTCCGTTCACTCTTGGCACTGCTGATTCTGGGCTTTGGCTCAAACACGACTACAATGGATTTTGCTTTGCTTGACTTTGTGAGGCCATTTTGCACAGGCCACGCTGATCTGTGAAACGATGAAAGCATCAATGAGAAGAGTGTGTTTAGGAAATGTATCCAATCAGACATTACACGTGTCAGACTCTTTGTGAGACGTTTGGTAACATTCGTGTAACCATGGCAACCAGGTGGAGGTCTGTTACAGAGAAGGTAAAAAGAAACAGGGAAAACAAATCTAATTATTTAGAGCTTTATGTGCACCACTGGCTTTACTCTAGTTCTATACCACTGTGTTCAGTTTAAGAAGCTTATAGCTGTAAGCCTAGTGAGGTATCTGGGAATGTGGATTAGAAGAATGTATCCTTAATTTAAGACTCATAAAGAAAGAACACTGTAAAGAGTGACCAATATTACCTTTGAGAATTTTAAAAACTATATATATATATAAAACTATATATACAGCTTGATTACAGTATACTTGGTCTTCTTTTTTAACCACAAACACAGGGTCAGATGTATTAAGACTGCAGTATGACCGAACACTATCCCATTATACTATGAATGGGGAAGGGGAGGAGCATAACAACAGACAACTACCTGCCACGCACTGCATTATGGTGTTGGATTACATGGTCTGAAAGCAAACATGCTGTATCGATTCACAGGGCACCTCTACAGCTAGAGGAATCCACTATAGGTCTCTCCTATACATGAGGCTACAGACATTAAAATATACCAGAAATGCTTAAAACTGCACTTCATTTACACTTCACTCTTTTATTTAGAGTACCTTTTAAAATGTCTTTCAGACAACAAAAAATATACACTAAAATCCTTTATAGGAAACCAAAAATGCCATTTATATTACAGGCTTTGAACACCAAAATAATTCTGATCCAAAAAGAACTTGTCCTCCTACCACAATTTAGAATTATACGCGGTGCAGCAGCCGCAGCTTAATTCTCTTGAGGAAACTGCACATATTCTAAGCATTTTTGGCTTTTGTGACGTCCGGGCCTCGTCTGCCATGCCCCAGGTCACACTTCCTACACAGTAAGCAAAGCAGTCAAACACCTGAACAGGATGGCCTGTGCTGCTCAGCGCTGCCCCAAAACAAACAACCATAAAATTTTTTTATTTCTCCTTGCTGCTGATTGGCAGCTACAGCCCAGAATTTCCCCCTGTGGAGTGTTTTTTGTTTTGTTCTTCTTAAAGCCCTGTATTTTTATTACTGTAAATTAAACTTATTTATTGCTGTATTTACCTGCTTATAACAACGAAAATGACAATGTATAGCAAAGAAAATGCACATGAATTACAGTAAAGTCCATACAGGGATAAGGTTCAGAGTAAACTGTAGAGTACAAATACGGGTTTACTTTTGCATTTTCGTTAAGGGTTATGTATGAAGCAGAGTTGATATTCAATTCATAATAAAAATATTAAATTGTTTTGGGAGCATATTTGAGGTTTATAGTATAAAAATAGGCATTTTTAGGGTTTTTTTCCCCCACATGACATTGCAGTTTTCCACTATAAGCAGGTGCTCTTGAAACGTAAAGGGGTTTACTGTGATTGTAAATGCTTTCTCAGGATATGTCTGGGATGATCACGTAGAATTCTTCACAAGCAACAGCACTCTGGGTGTAGTGAAACAAAATGCTGCATTTAATGTTTACAATCAAAAAAGTTAAACATCATTACTGAGGAGAATGAACGCTGGAAACTTTATTGGCCATAATTATTGTTTAAGAAATACAATATACAAATTCAGTAGGGTTCAGGAGGATAGAGGCAGGTAGAAAAGAGATGAGGGGAGCCAAAAGGCAGGACAGTAAGGCTCTATATTTCACCAGGTTTGGTTTGTAGTGGAGGAGGAGGGATGGCTGGAAGGAGAAAGAACAGTAAGCAGAGAAAAGGAAAGAGAGATGTAGAGAGGGGCATGGTGGTGTTTATTCCTACAGTATCGCTGTGGGCTTCTCTGTATCTTCCAAATGAATATTAAAAAAAATACACAACAGAAAAAAAAATTAAAATTAAATGAAGTATAAAAAAGAAGGTTAAAAAGAAAAAGTCAACATTTCTATGGAGGAAAACAGGCAGTTAGCCACTTCAAGTAGAGGGATTTCCCAGTGTCCAGTGTTGTGGTAAGGGGTGGGGTGGCTGAGGGAGGGTGGACTCCAAACAGACTTTTCTGGTGAACATTTACCATTTTCTGTGCTTAACCCGAACCCTGAATCCCCCAAAAGCCCAAATCTAACCACTAAACCCTCATCTAAACATAGGCCAAAAATCCAAGCATTATACCCTAACCATAGGATTGTTTGACAACTGTTCACCAGAAAGGTCAGTGTGTGTCCTCCGGTGATTGGGGCAGGCAGTGGGAGAGGGCGAGGGCAGTCAGGGAGGGGGGGTTATCTACATCAGTGAGCAGGATGTCCGCCCTTGGGGGGCTCCACCGTCCATCTTCTCAGCCTCTAAGATTATCCTCTTGAACACCTCCACTGCAGTCTGCAGGCAGAAAAGCAAGGAAGATCAGTTACTCACAGCTACATACAATTTGCAACACAATCCAATGTCAGCATCTATATAAAACCACATTTTAGATATTTGCTTTAAAAAAAAATATCAAGCTATTTTTATTTATTATTATCCAGAAAAACAGAATGCTTAGCTATGGTGCTGGGTTACAATATGTCTAGGTGCATTTGTAGCCCTACAGAAATAAAGTAAATATGTGCACTTTAGCTATGACATTAAGCCTACCTTCCTAATATTATGTGGGCCAACTTGTGCTGCCAAAATAGCTCTGACTCTTCAAGGCATGGACTCCACAAGAACTCTGAAGGTGTCCTATGGTGTCTAACAGGAAGACATTAGCAGTAGGCTCGTCGTGATACTGAAATTTCAAACTCGATACCGATACTAAGGATTGTACTCAGTAACGCGATATAATTATCGATACTATAGGGGGAGAAGAAAGAAACAAAGGAAATGTTTAATAAATAAATTAAAGTGTGAGTAGACAAACAAAATGTTCCCTTTCCTTTGACTACTCAAAATTGTACAGCATCTGAGTATTTTTGAGAAATGTATAAATCAAATGCATTTTATACATTAAATGTATTATTATTAGTCTAGTTGAGGTTGTGAACTAAACACCCCCACCCCTGAACAAATATAATCTACACAACCGAATCAGAACAGCTGAGGATCAGTTTGTTTGCATGGAAATGGCTGCTTAACAAAATGCTGTGTGTGAGATATTTCATTATAGTTATTGACACATGACCAGCACTTATGTTGCGTCTTGTTTATGTCGTGATAAATGTTCATTGACGACAATATTTAATCATAATTTTTTGTTAAGAAAGCAACACTAGCCGAGGGTCCGTGTAAAATTTTGCAGCTCTATGTTGTTCCACGGCCGAGTTAGGGGGCTGTCAAGTAAATATTGGGTCCTCTAGGTAGGCGGGGGAGGGGCTGCCCGCTGCATTGGCTGTTAAATTGTTGTAGTCTAGCATCGGCAGATGCTAAACTGGTATTTAAGTATGCCAGTGCTAATCGAACTCAACACTAAATTTTAGTATTGATTAGTATCTGAGATAGATTTTTTGACAACCCTAATTAGCAGCTTTAAGTCCTGTAGGATGCATGGTGTAGACTGCAACAATGTTCAGGCAGACCCTCTTCACAAAAATGTCAGGACTCAAAGTCTGACACAACACCTTCCTAAGCAAGTAGACTTGGCTTCCAAATTTAGCAGATCTCAATTTGATGTATATGTAGGATGTACTGGACAAACTTAGCCTAATTCATGGAGGCTCCACCTCACATCTTACAGGACATACAACATCTGCTGCTGCGTCTTGGTGTCAGATACCACAACACACCTTCACAGGCCTTTTGGAGTCCATGTTTTGACAGCTCAGAGCTGTTTCAACAGCTATTCAATATTAGGCACATGGTTTTAAATATTATGGCTGATCTGTGTATTATATTTCAGACTCTGGTGTATAATTATTCTCATAACTATAGTTAGCAAAGGTGTTTTTTTTCTCTAAACAAACACAAAACAATATAAAATGAGAAATGCATTTTAATTCAGTCTTGATGCAGTATCGACAATGAAACTCATACATAAATGATGTACTCATGAGTGTGAGAAACTGTTGGCCCATATGTGGATTTACAGAGTAAAAACACAATACAGAACCTCTCAAGCCAATAAGTGCCAATCATTTTAGGGAATCAATTATCAAAGTGAAAAAGGAACATGAGATAAGCTCAAATGAACAGTCCTACGTCTCATGAGCCTGAATAACATATCTGTGTTTGACTCAGTCAGCTTACAAGGAGAAAAGTCACTTTCCCCAGCTTTGTGCGAAGCAGCTATGAACACTATCACACTCAGTCAGTCCACCAGAGAAACTGAAACTGTTATATTTAATTAGTAGCTTACACACACACACACACACACACACACACACACACACACACACACACACACACACACACACACACACACAC
>JBBPCW010000006.1:17956620-17969774 GCA_037974425.1 Phenacogrammus interruptus
GACTGCCCTGGACTCGCGAATGTCTTTCTCCATCTGCAGATGTTTATTTTTATAATAAAAGCTTTTTATAATTGAGCGAAAAACACCTTGTCTGTTGAATGATTCTCTCACCGCGGAGATTTGGGCTCCGACAATGCATACCTACAATTGTGCTTTTACTTAATTACATTTCAAAGATATTTCTCATTCCTTACTTTTTCATTGAGGAAATCCTTCAGTACTCATTACAAAACTTAAAAGCCAGGAGATGGAGTTTTCATTCACTCTTTTGTAGTTTAACAACCTCGAACCATCCAGCTAAATCCTTATCAGCATAAAATGACCTTGCCTGCAGCCATGCTAATTTGCCCATGCCCAAGGACCAGTACTGCCCATTATTTTATTCTTTGAAACGTATTTCTGCATATTGAATACAAGCTATGTATGAATGCCTTTGAATTTTACCAACTTTTATAATTTTAGACAAGACACACTGGTGCGCCTAAAAAAATCAAGTTCAAACTTTTCCTTTGACATTTATACACACGGTGTTTAGATGTAGATACTTTTTGGCTTTCACTGAAATATTTATCACATTTCTTTAAAATCTTCTGTAGTTTTTATACTCTTGTGAGCACTCTGGTGTAGATCATTCTGTATCTTATATGTCTGTAAGACTTTGGCTCAGAAGTTTTTAATGTGGTTTTTAACAACTTAGAACCTTTCTACTCTTGAAGGTGGTTTATGGCTTGTAGTAAATCTTCAAGAGGTCATTGGCATTCTCTGCTCTTTATGGCAGTTTTTGACACATTAGTGGCTACATAATAGTCTCTGATTCGTTCCGCGGGTTCTTTTCATGGTTGGAGGTGTTCTACAGTCAGTCACTTCTGTCAGATTCCATGGTCTACCAGCATATTTCTCTTATTAAACACAGCATGGTTCTGTACCAAACAGTAAACTTTGTCAGTGTTAATATTTTGGCCTTGGTTCTTGTCTTGTAATAATTTGCTTTGATGCTACTTTGGTCTCAGTGTGGAGAGACAGTAACAGACTCTAGTTGTTAATGCTTTATCTACATTGTAACACTGCAACAATTAAAATAAAGTAATTAAATGTTGATTATTGAACTTCTAATAAGTTGACAAATGTGAAACACAATATTAGAAGTTCAGTGAACCAGTATTTATTTTACAGTGAAAAACAGCTTACAGTCTTCTGAAATGAAGGGATTATGTATGACAGAGATGTGATTCCCATGTTCCTTGTATCCTGTGGAATTCCAAAGTTTGTACAGTACATCCATTAAATTTCAAAGCCAAAGCAAATGCAGATTTTGCCACTGTCCAGTTTCTTAAAGGCTCTCCTGGGTCTAGATACTAGCTGTTGTGAGTAAAAACACAAGGACAAGCAGATCGGTATAGATATGTATGTATTTGTAAGTTGAATTTTTCCATACAAGATAAATAAAAAGCTAACATTACATCCTGGTCACCATTATTATGCCAAGCCTGACAAAAGAGGGAGATAATAATGACCAAATAAAAACATGATTGTCACTCAATGTGCTTCACAAAAAACTTTCAATGAATAAATAATCTGCCATCCTTCAAGTATTTACAATATTCACAAATGATCACGAATATAAGCTTTGGATCTTTTGACATGACGTTAAGCTTGCTCATGGACAGCGTCAGCAGTGCTCCACCTTTTAACACAATGACATTTTGCAGCAATCACGATAATGGCAACGTAACATTTAGCATCCGTGCTCTTAATGCCAGTTTTTTTTTTAAACGTCAGCTACACATCATTCTGCCCCCTATTAACAAACAGAAGTAGAAAACCAAATAAAAAAATCTGTGATAAAAAATTAAAACACGTCCACAATAGTCTATGTCGCATTCTCCACAAAAATGGAAATGACAGCTATCATCCAACGAGGATAAAAAGGCAAGACACAGGTGCCACAGGCAAGAGGAAGGAGCAGGGAAGCAAAACAAAACAAAACAAAAAACGCTAAAATGGGCGAGACGTGGACAAACTATGAGAAAAGTACATCAGTGTGCTCGTGACAGAAAAGACACGTAACGCGAGGGTGGGAGTGTGGGAGTCTGGGCTGGCCAGCTCTCGCTGAAATTTACATACAGATAATAGAGGGACAAGAGAGGGGCTAATGGTCTGAGTTCAAAGTTCAATCTGTGGACAGTACAGCTAGGCAGTGCAAGCGTCCAGTCCTCCATTCTGACCCTGACGACCATTTTCCAACCACGTCCAGCCAACATCACGGCCACAGAGGTCCAAGCGGCGCACCTCTTCACGTCTCCAGTCTACTCCTTTAACATTCATGCGTGCTATAGTCTCTGTTCAAGGAAAAGAAGGGCCATGGGACAGTAGAGGACGGGACAAGACTAGGGGTGTAGAGGGGGGACCTGTCTCCAGACAACTTAGCCAGAATTCAAGTACTCCAGTGCCACTTCATAACAGAATTTGTACTGATCCTGCAAGAGAAAAACACCATAATCAGCATCAAGTCCACAGATGTGAGTTTTGCAGAGAAAAAAAAACATCAATTGAAGAGGTAAAGTCTTTCACTTCAAAGATCTCGAATGATCATAGTTTGTCGGCTCCTTTTAGTGCTCGAAGCTTCAAGCCGTGGAAAAGCCTCAAACTCCACCTCTGTCTGCTGCTTCATGCTGGTTCAACTTTCCCAGAAACTTTTCAGCGGGGATAAAGGAAAATGTTAACTTGACTGCATCCATTTCTTCTTTCTAGTTGTGTATTTTCAGTGGGAAAAAAAAAACCTTTTGTGGGGGTTTCAGAGAATTCAATCTGAAAATGGACTCAAAGTAAAAAGACTTTGATATGAGTATACATTAAACTAAGCGCAGCACTCACCAGAAACTCCAGTTAAACCAAGACTTAAGTTTTGGATAGTTGGTCCAATAACAGGACGCTCCCGCAAACAAAAGAGAGATTATAGATTTTACTTCCCTTTATCTACTGATGAATCGATAATTGGTCCCAACCCTACCGCTTAGTGTTTTATTCTGAGGACAGTGAACAGACCCTCAGTTTAAAAAAAAGTGAATTTGTTATTGCAGAAAGCAACTCAAAAAACGTTCTGTATTTCTAATGTAAGTTTATGCTAAAACATTCCATTATTTCATCATAGAGGCAGAGCTGCTGTCAGAGCCCCAAAATGTTTGTGCAGATCTCCTCCCCTAACAAGGGACAGCAGCAGGGAATTAGGAGCAGAGCCAGTACACTTTAAAAACCGAGGCTCAGGAGAGACTGTAAAAGTGAGTTACAACAGACGCTGTATTTTGTTTAGTTTAGAAATGTATAAACAAAGCTCCCCCAGTCTGTGTTTCTATTTGGTTTACCAGCCAGTGTTTGTCTTCCCCTCATAAGGCCAGTGGTGAAGAATGTGGACAGTACCCTTTGGTCTTGCCAGCTGATCAAGACCCATAGATGCGTCTCAGTATCAGTGTAGGTTTAGCTAGTAGTTGTGCTATCATTTCCATTTCAAAAGTAGAATAGGAACCAAATAAAATGACTTGGGGTGGCCTCAACTTCAACCTCCCAATCCAGCCTTGCAGAGGAGGCTGTACATGCCTGCCCTGAAGTTGAGCTGGTGCTAATGCTGTCCCAACATAAGGGACTGCCCAAGAATTGCTTGTACATGGGTTCAGATTTTTGCGGCTGCTAGCACTTCCCAGAGGACTTCCCATAGCTTATCTTTTCATGGCTTGAACTGGGCCTAGGGATGCATCCCCAGGCACTGTGATCTGTACTTCATCTATGTACAGAATAGTGCAAATCTGTGTAAAATCTGCATTAGCTGAGTGAGTGCTTACCAATAGATCGACCATATTGGGCTTGTTGTTCCTCAGTGTTTTGACAGCATGGAACACATCCACAGAGCGCTGGTGCCTAAGCATCTCACACACAATACTGATTGCACAGAAAGTCCCACTGCGTCCACCTCCATTTCTGAAGACAGAGAGAAAGAACAGGAAACCTTTAAGAAACGATATATAACCATACAAGACCTATCTATTTAGAAAACAGGCAAGATATTCATTATTTGTGGTAGTATGTAAAAATTGACTCTACAAACTCCAGATTAGGTAAAATGAATATTTGTTGTATTTAAGTTTAATCTAATTTGGGGAAGCAATAGGCAATTTTGATAAGATTGGAAGAAGGACATCTAAAAGCTTCAACGATATATCCAGTTTTGGGATGTGCCCTCTAGATGGCACCCCTCTACTTATGGTCCGCTCTTGTTGTACAAGGTCTCAGAGTGCTTCCTGGAGTTTCTGCCATGCAATAAGCCAAACACTTCAGTGTGACTGTTTCCTATTATTTACCACAGCCCAAGTCTCCATGCTCCAAAGTACAAGAGCTGACCCTGGCTTTCAATAGATATTAGAGTTTAGCTTGCATAAGCCTTCCCCATTTGCCCACACTGGCCTTGAAGTCATAAAATGTATTGGAAACTGGCCTAAGGAAGGCCAAGAAAAAAAGTTATTGAGCAATGTTTAGAGCAGGACTTATTGTTTAGCTTAAAAAGTGTTTCCCTGCAAATGTTTACTTGCTGTTCTGCAGATGGTAAACAGCACAGGGTGGGGCACCAACGTTGCGTGATGGTAATATTGAAGCAACTCCTACTGCCCAACTGTGAGAGACAGATTGCGTGTGTGGTTTTGAGCATTTCCAAGTTCAGAATGCCTTTACTTTGCAAGAAAACAAGGAAAATAAACCAACCTATATTATTGCTTTATTTTATAAAACAGCCCTGGTGTAATTAAAGAGCATTTAAAAAAAGAGCATTTTTTGCTTAAATAAACATATATCATGTTTATTTAAGCAAAAAAGCAAAACCATGCTTGTTTTGTTACAAAGACTAAGTTAGGATTATAACAGGGAGGTATGCATTTGCCCTGACATTTCATAAATACAGGAGTGTGCATGTGTGTGTGTGTGAGAGAGAGAGAGAGAGAGAGAGAGAGAAGGGAATGAGAGGGGGCTGTAAGACTGGAATCAGGCCGGGAATCTAATAAGAGTCACATGGATCCTCTTTCCTCTTGGCTTGGTGGATTGGGATAGGGAATGGAGGCCTGCTCTCAGGAGCGCAGGGCTAGATTAGCTTCATGGCGGCCCAGGCGGCACACTTTCTCCTGGGCACACTGATCTCATTTCCTAGCCAGCCAGAGCCTCAGGGAAACCCCACTACCACCCCTTCCCAACCTGCCGATCCCTCCAAAATGGGAGCACAGATAAGACGTAGGTGAGATTGCACAGAGAAACATAGCCTAGGGGGGAGTCTCAGAGGAGAGACATGGGCTAAATCTAGGCATCAGCACAGAATGAGGTTTTATTTTAATGTATATGGTAACTACTGTATGACCTCATTTGAAACAGATCATAGCTGCTTACATATTAGCTTCATAGTGGCTGCTGGGGAATTCAATACACTATGAGTAATTCATTATGAAATGAATCGTAGTATAAACAAATTTGGACTTCATAATAGTCCAATAGTCCATTAAAGAGGGCACACTGTTGCACTGGCATCTTTGTTGGCAGGCAGGTGTTAATGTGTCCTGGTGTGGAGGGGTTGTCAAGTGTCAGAGCTTGATGATTTCAGTTAAACAGGCAGACTAGAACTGAATGCCTGCACTTCTAATGTGATCAATGGAGCAGCAGTGTGACAGAATGTGACAAAATCACCCCCTTTATGCAAAGACAAACAGTCCTTAATATGAGCATGTGAATTTTATCCTGAATCAAGTCACTGTAGAGAGAAATGCAACCCTTTCTGGTACATATGATAGGGAAAGAATTATACCATTGATGTATCTGGACCTAAAACAAATGATCTAGGAACGATAATTATCTATTAAACACTTTCCTCACTTTGTTTGAGAACATGCTGACTCACTAAGACCAGATATTTAAGCTCATACTCCTTACCCTTGCACTTATCAGCTGTCTGTGTATGTGTGTGTATGTGTGTGTGAGTGAAACTCACAGGCAGTGCACCACAGTACGGCCCTCTCCTCCATCATACTCTTCTTGCCATTTGTCCACTTGGCGGATGAGTTTGAGGAAGGAGCGTTTGGACACTGGTGTGTCCCGGTACATGGGCCAGCCCAGGAATTGAAATTGCTGCACCATGCGATACCCGTCCTGCGGCTGTGGGACAACATAATTAGAAACAAAATTATTCAAAATTTTCTAAAGCTGCTAAATGCCTTGGTTTTTATGAGCTATACTAATCACAAAGATATGACCATAAATGAAAGGCTACTGAAGTCATGGTTTGGCCAAAAATTGAATGTACACATTTTTACCCAAATGTATGACGTATTGCTTCTTACTCCATATAACAGATAACAGAATATCATACAATATCTCTTTGTGTGTCTCTTTGGCTAAATGTTATGTTACATTATTTGTTAACTACATTATTTTTGAACTACATTAGCATCATAACATCATATGTCATATACAGTATGCTGGGCCTATCATTGAGAGATCACAAGTTTGATCCCTGGTGGTGCCAAAGCCATCTGTGACCAGAGAACACAGCTGGGTTCAATTTCTTTGGGTGGGAAGGATGGCCTTCCCTGTCCCCATAATACTTAGCGAAACGCTATTTAGACAGCATTACACTGAACAGTGATGCCGTGTTAACAGCAGTCTGAAAAGATGCAGTGCTTCAAATGATTTGTGGGAGACACGTGTTAGCTTTGGTTGTATCACGTGATGTGAGAGTCCTAAATAGTTGGTGAAATTAGAGACAGCTAAATTGTACAGAAAACTGAAAAAAAAAACATCTTTAGACCTTTTGTTGTTTGTGTGTCTCTCTAAATGTGTTTTCTGCTCGTTTGTTTTTTTTTAAAAATGCATTTGCCTCAGCCTAGCCAACATGCACCCAATTTACATTCTGTTTAAGACTTAAAAGTATAATTATGAAAGCTAACAACTATGGAAAATAACTTTGATCAGCTTAAATAAGGACTAAAGCAAACTTCAGCAATCAAACTTGTCTTGGCTGACCAATTACATTTGGGCTAAGGGGATAATTGTATAAGTTTTGGGCTTTTATAAAATGTCCTATATCAGTCCAGTAGGTCTGTGTGTGTTTGTGTCTCAGCGTACACACCCGTGCAGCATTGTAGATGCGGAATATCCTACTAATAATGTCCTCCTCCAAGTCAGCAGATACAAACTCCACCTGAATGGGCCCGTGTCTGTGTACACCATTCTCAGGCCAGTACTGTGGACACAGCTACACAGAGAAAATACACACTTTTACCATATTAACATACACATATTTTTACAATACACCAATACACAACACAGTTCTAATGTTTTCTGAAGACTTTCCGCGAAGTTTCAGAAATAAAAAGTGTGTCATTCAAAACTGGTGGTTTCAAAGTTCTTTAATGGGCCTACACAAATATAAATCAATAATGATACAATCTTATACAAAGGTTTGGCCACCCCTCGATAAATAATATATTTTAGTCATTTTTTAATTGAAAAGATGTAAACGCATGCATAATTACTTTTTATGTCATAAATTGAACAAAGATAAAAATAAAAAAAACCCTGCAAGTTTGGGCAACCCCTGCCTCTGGCAGATAATCACAGATTGCAAGCACATTTTATAGCGGACTAAAAGTCTTTCAGTTCTTGTACTGGGGATTTTCTCCCATTCTTCCTTGCAAAAGGCTTCTAGTTCTGTAATATTCTTTGGTTGTCTTGCATGCACAGCTTTTTTAATGGTGGATTTTGAGGTATGCTTAGGATCATTCTCCTGTTGTAGAAGCCATCCTTTTTTCAGATTCAGCTTTTTTACAGATGGTGTGAGGTTTGCTTCCAGAATTTGCTGGTAGTAAGCTAAATCCATTCTTCCCTCCACCCTGCATGATAGATCTACCCCCATGCTTAATAGGTGTTCTTTTCATGAAATGCTGCTCCAAACATGCCTTTGCTAATTGTGGCCAAAGATTTCTATTTTAACTTCATCAGTCCACAGCACCTGGTTCCAAAATGCAACAGTTTTTTTTCATCAACTTTTGATGTTGGATTTTATGATGGGGACGCAGGTAAGGTTTTCTTCTGCTGACTCTTCCATGAAGGTCTCGTGGAACGGTGCACCACCGTTCCTGAGTCTGCTAAATGTTCCTGCAGGTTTTTGGGTTTTTGATTTGTCTTTCTCACCAACATATGAACATTCTCTCAGAGAGTTTTCTTGGTCTTCCAGATCTCATCTTGACCTCCACAGTTCCCCTGAACTGACATTTCTCACTGTGGAAACTGCGAGCTAAAAAAGCTTTGCTATCTTCTTGCAGCCTTCTCCTACACCGTGGGCATCAATAACTTTCATTTTCAGAGTCTTACGCAGCTGCTTAGAGGAACCCATGGTTGTTGAGTATCCACAAGTGTGTACAAGGTTTGAAGAATCAGAGTATTCGCAAAGCTTTGAAGCTGGCACCAGCTGAAATTTACTAATGACAGCTGTTGTCATGAATCAGATCTAATGAGCTAAAAGAATCTGAGACTCTTAGGGTGCCATAATAATGTTTTTATTCATTTTTGTTCAATTTATGGCATCAAAAGTAACTATGCATCAATGCTGGCTGAACATATTGTGTATTTTTCCCATTTTCTAGAGAGACTGTGTTAGTGACTATTTTTCCATGGTTACTGGGAACTTGTCATAACTGATATTAAGATATCAGGTCTGTTTATCCTGTTCCTAGGACTTTCAACAAAGTGTGTTGTTGTTGCCTTGGGTAAATGTATGAATCCCATTGACTTAAAGCACAATCACAATATTTTCTATTCTAACTTTTTTGGGGGGGACAGCTGGTGGCCTGGTGGTGAGGGAGTTGCCCATGTGCTCAGAAGGCAGTGGGTTTGAATCCCAGAATTGATAGTGGCACCAGTGAAGTACCCTTAAGCAAGGTATCGTCCCCACACGCTGCTCCCTGAAGCCCTGCCCCACACCTGTTGGTTGCAGCCCACTGCTTCACTTGGTTAATGGATTAAATGCAAAGAAAGAATTTCACATTGTTCACACTGTATGGTGTGCTTTAGTGACTCTTTTCTTGGTAAAGGTTTATGAATGATTTGGGTTTAATACATTGTTTCATTTAAAACATCAACTTAAAAATTTGTTCATAAGAAAACATTGCATTAAAAATGTTTATAAATCAGACAACACAGACCGGATAAGTATGTATCACCAGTAACAAATTCGATTTGTGGACCTCTAGTGTGGATGTACCACAACACGTATGTATATCTCGTTGAGTGACACATTTTTGCAGGGGCAACGCATTTGCAGCATCTTTTCTTATGCAGGTTGCAGTGGGAGCAGAGACTGAAGGGCTAGCTCTGACAGTGCAGGTTGGGCAGAGTGTGAGCAAAGAACTTTGATCCTGAGCAGCTTGTCAGGGGCCTCAGGCCAAAAATGTGAAGCTCACATACATCTAGAGCCTTCAAACTAACATTGCTTACCTGTTGCTTGTCCATCATATATTGTGTATGTATGTGTGTGTGTGTGAGAGAGAGAGATAGAGAGAGAGAAAGAGAGAGATGAGATAAAGCGAAAGACACCATACCTGAGCAGGGTCCACATCGTTCAGCATTACTATAGATGTGCAATGGTAGTCCAGGACCAGCCTCCAGAAATCTTTTACAGTGTTGGGCAAAGGATGTTGGGTAACGATGAAAGCAGATGGCTGCTTGTAGCTCTGTAGAGTGGTTCATAGGAAAGAAGAGGAAAAGGGAGGAACGACGATGAAAAGGAGAGAGGAGAGGCAGAGAATGAGCGTCAGCACTTTCTGCAAGAAGTGCAGTTCACGGAGAAAATGAATGTCTTTAGTTGACTAATTGACGTTTCATTTCAGACATTTTCACTTGTTACGCCGGTACTGCATGCTACTGCCAGTGACATTTCCATTTGCTCTAATGAAAACAAATGCTCGGTTACCAGGCTTTAAACATGCTTTCCGTAGAGGCAATTTAGATCGAGTCATATAATGATATGGGGGGAAAAAATCATACACAGTTATGAATTAGTTTTAACCGTCTGAATGACAATGGAATGAATCAATTCCATCTGTTTTTTTAATCACTTTCACTAAGCGCATAATTGTGCATGGCACACAGAGAGAAGCCGTTCACATCTATCATGTTGTTTTCCCTCACTGTTCTGCTTTGGCTTTCTGGAGAAAATCAAGTGATTATTATAGACACGAATCTGCAATTTACTGTCCCACATGGACACACAAGAACTGCTGAATCGAGGAACCCGATCTGTCTGCAGCTCGCCATCTCTACTTTCATTTGCTTTCTTTTCTTAATGTTTTTCTCTCATGTTTTCTGCCCCCACACTTTGATTTATTAAATGCAATGAGCAATAACAAAGCATATTAACTTTTTGGCACTCTAGCATTCCAGTACAATATACTGTTAATATTTTTAAATCTAGTGGTGAAGAGCATTACACTCTGCATGTATTTATACTGAAAATGAATTACTCAACTTTATTTCATGTTGCAGATTAAAGTACTTTATTCTTGCATGTCCAATTAGGGCATTAGTTGTACTAAAACATTTCAACTTTACACAACCTCTTCCAACCCCTCTTTAACACCTAGAACTAAACACCGCTATGGGAATAAGTTAATGTGCCTTGTTTAAAACACCGTACCATTTTAAAAATGTTTAAAATACCGTTTTAAAGTACCGTAATTGACAAATACAAACAAAATGTGGGGTTTTGGAGTTTTGTTTGCATGTATAGCCTCCATGAACTGGGGGGCAAGCAGGGAGTTGTTAAAATATCTGTAACAATGTTTATACAGTAGAGTAAACCACTCATGATATAAACTCTACACACATAAGAGACACTGTCTGAAACAATAAGGTTCCAATAAAGTCATTCACATTTGACTAAACAAGAGAAATTCATTAAAAGGAATATTGACATGTTTTATAGCATTTAAAATTTGTGTTTTTAATTATAGTCAATTCTAGATGTTCACAATGAGTGCTACTATATTATATTGCATTAATATACGTACGTCCATGAGGGCAGCGTTGATGTAGTTGCTGCTCTCTCCATCGATGGTGATGAGGAAGGGCAGGCAGCGGTCAGGTGGTAGAACGTCCATACAGCGGTTCTTCTCATGGTTGCGTGGCAGCAGAGCGATGCTACAGTCCTCCACACGTAGGGTTGGGGTCACCATGTTTAGAGTCTGAGGATAAGCCAACATGTTTACGATGAAACCTCTGATTAAGAATTCAAAAATGGTCTGTTTCTGACTAGTTTAGGCTGTATGTTCAAAGTTTTTAACAAATTATGTTCAGTTTGCAAACAGACTGAATAGAAAGTAAAAAACTGCCAAACTGAAGGAATGATAAATGCTACCTTGGGACTATTACTATTCTGTAACTCTTGTACTCTTCACTTTTAAATAACCTACATGCTAAAATGATTTAATTATGCCTTTACAGTTCACATTCCACGAGATGACAATTGGATGAATGAGCATCACTCAATATAGCCAAAGTATTAGTTAAGTAGCTGCAAATGTATAAATAAAAGTAATTAATTTCAAAAGGATTATTTTAATAGGAATTGAACCGATGTTGACCAAACTCACAGACAGACTGAGAGACAGAAACACAGGCAAACATAAACAGAGACACTCACTCTGAACTCCTCTTTAATTTGGCTGGAGTTGGTCTGAGGATCCAGGCGGTTCATGTCATAGTACACTGATCGCAGCTGATTGGCTGGGATGGTGGTGTCGCCACACAAACATGCCTCCAAGATGGCATCATGAATGAACACGTACTGCTCCTACAAGTCAAAAGGCGTTTCAAACATCATAAAAATGTTAAAAACTGCACACAGTGCAAAAACGAATAGTATTTCATTACTGCTGTATCACATAAATAATGTAGGGTAGGTAACATTGCATTAGTAAATGTGCCACACAGCTTTCCTTTGATTACATCATGTCTGTCTGGCTAAACTCAATTTCCAGGTGCTACAGTGATGAGCTGGATGCCAACGGTGGAGCATCAGTCATTCTTCCCTCACACACACTGACTTGCCTGCTTGACGTTAATCTTTCACGAAGTGACATTTGCGAAAAATGTCTTGAGATGTCATTTTTGACTAAATTCTCCAGCATGAGGGTCAGTTGCTTTAAGGCGAGGCTACTGTACTGTCACTGCCGACTTTGCCGTCCTTCACAATGCTTAGCGGTCAAACTCATTCTCAGGCCAAACAGTCATACATGAGAATTGTTCACTTTTCTCCTTTTAGAAGGAGAAACAAACGCGTACAACGGTTTTCCTCCCAAATGACTTGAACACAATAAAAAAAAAAAAGACCCATTAATTTAAAATACTGTAAAACCACTCAGGGGAAATAACAACTAAAAATCCATGCAGATTAGTAAAAGCTGTTGTTTCGTGAATATTAACCTTTACGTATGAATCGCACATTGCATACAGTAGTTTCTAAACCGTCTTGTTTGCGGTAGTTTTCATCCATTTGCCTCCATTTGAGGGACTAATTTAAAACAGTTTTACATGCAACAACTGATTTGTCTTCATTACATTATTGCTGTGAGAGACGAAAAAAGCCCTTCGTATGCCCCTACTTATCGACTGTACACTAGGAGTAGGTCCCCTGAATTTTTAATTCAAAAAGTATTTTAGTGCCTTTCCAACTATAACACAAAATTACTGTCACAGCTCTGCAGAGTGATGCCTGCAAATCACAGAAGAGTGTTCTGGTGGGTGAGCTGTGAGTCAGTTTGAAGGTGTGTGTGTATGTTTGTGGATAAATGGTATGATGGGTTGAGTAAGGCCTCCTTGATGCAGTACCTCTGTTTGGACCATGTTGACTCTGCGTGAGCGCAGCTCTCGTACGCAGTTATAAATGTCCACCACACCTTCACGCTCAGCCATGTCCAGCATGATGTCAATGACGATGAAGCAGCCGGTACGACCAGCACCAGCGCTGTGCAGGAGAAATGTGTGACAGGTCAAAAGATAGGTCACACACACACACACACACACACACACACACACACACACACACACACACACACACACACACACACACACAC
>JBBPCW010000006.1:17985131-17998462 GCA_037974425.1 Phenacogrammus interruptus
GCGTGTGAAGACCGTCAGATGCGTGTGTCTCACAGTCATTGCGTGAGACTTGAGAGCCCTGACACACACACACACACACACAGTGACCATACATATTGACCTCTGTGTCTAAGCCTTGGCTGGTCCCCGTACTTACATCAATGTAATTTGCATTAATGTAATCCGAGCTCTGCTCCCCCTCAAGAGCCTGCAGTCGGACACGGGAATGGTCATCTGAAGAGAGAGAGACCGAAAGGGAAGAGTGTTAAAAACATGCTCAGAGTATATTCATTACTAATGACCACAGAAATGTCAAAAAAGAGACAAACAGGTCTTGTGTTGTATGGTGCTGTATATAGCTGGTGTTGTATATAGCAGCTAATACTGTTAATATTAAATTCTGTCTAAAGAGGTCCGGCTGAATTGCACAGCAATCTAAGAGATTGCACAATTTACTTTGGCATTTCCGCATCAGCAGATAAAAACATTTATTCCAGAGAAGTGTGAAATAACTATCCGGCCCTCCATCAACTGGCAGTGTGTCCAACTGAAACAATCCATACTGCACAGTTTTTCCTTCCTGCCTCATTCAGGAGACACTAAACTGATGTGAAGGATTTACATACCGTCATTATGGCTGCTGGAGTTATGCGAGAGCATTCTGGCGAGGGACTCTGTCATGTCTAACATAGCCTGGAGCTCATAGAGCCAGTGCTGGCCTGTGATTGGTTGTTTGCTCATTAGCTTGGGACAGGAAGAGTTTGTAGCCACACTGAACTAGCCAATTTCTCTCGGGTAAACAGCTAGTAAAAAGGAATGGGTTGGTATGGGGATGGGGGGTATGGGGATGGGGGGTGGGGTGGGCTAGTTGTTTGAGGACTCTTGAGACAGGAGAAATATTCCAAAATGATTTCACTTTTTTACGGAGGCTTATTTTCATAAATGCCATTGACATCGTAGTGGCACGTGTGTTGCCAGGCATATGCAAGTGTCATCCTGTGTGAGGATCTTCACTTTAAGGCAGCGTTTTTAAAAGGAGTCGAATCTAATCAAAAGTGCAATTACGTATGCAGCGCTCTGGAAGCGGTGGCCCACTGAGCGCCGCTCTACGGCGCACGAACGCGCCGATAGCGAAACAGAATTAAGATCATTATCTCTACATACATGCGATGATGTTTCCGTAACGGTTCTTCATCCTGTTCTCATCTTTCTTTGCGGAGTCCCATGGCGCGGCCTGTCCTTCGAAGAAGCTCTGTAGAGAGGAAATGAGACAGAGAAAAGGAGAGGGAGAGACAGACAGACAGGCATTGAGGATCAAGGACAAGAAGTGAGGGGAAAGAAAAGGTTAAAGGTTACTGCCTTAAATGATGACCAAGTTGGACTTCAAATGTGAACAGTCGAAGGGAAGAGAGTTAAGCTAACTAGATTCACATCATTATTTGACATCAAGGGACAGGAGCAAGGAACCCTTAGAGCGGTGTCAGAACCGAGTGCTATTAGAGGAGCGTCAGCGCAGTCTTCGTGGTCCAGAGCAAAAATGACCTGTCTGTCTCTCTGACTCGACTAAGGGGTTCGACTGGTGGGAATTAAAGACAGTGGGAAAAAAAGAAGCAGCGGCTAGCAATGGGTTCAAAACCAGACACTTTCTCCTGAACAGAGACTCGCGATGAAATATTAATACTGTGTGGTGATCTGGTGCCGCTCGGCCACACAATTAAAGCTAATTATCAAGACAGACTTCAACAGCAGCTAGCATTTGTTCAGGCAGGGGGTCTGCTGGGGTGTTCAAACTTGTCTGCTCGCCCGTAGTGTCTCGCTGCTGCCAGCTGCCTGCTCGCCTCTCAATGTAGTGCGGCTCTGAGGTATAAATAGAGCATAATGATGCATTATTATCTGCAGCCAGCCGCGTGCCTCTGATACCTCAACATCCACAGACAATTGATATGATTGCCGGTGATTGTAAGCGACCGTTGCTCTTTCTCTTAGTGAAGCTGAGCATCCTTTGGGTCTGAATGCAATGATGACACAGAATTTGCAGTGAAGAACAAAGTGCCTTGATCAGCTTCAATGTAGTTAATGACGCCAGCTCAAGTCCCCCACAGTGACAGCGGAAGCCAGGAGGGGACACCTGGGGGGTGGCAAA
Organism: Phenacogrammus interruptus; assembly: GCA_037974425.1. NCBI lineage: Eukaryota > Metazoa > Chordata > Actinopteri > Characiformes > Alestidae > Phenacogrammus > Phenacogrammus interruptus. The sequence continues at coordinate 17,987,254 of JBBPCW010000006.1, forward strand.
GCTGCCGGCTGCTGGATGCTACAGTTAAAATCTCTTTTCTGGTGAGCGTGGTTTAAACCCTGCTGCAGTTAGGCTTGTTTATTAGAAAATGTGGAAGTTAGTTTAAGATTGGCTTTTCTGAAACCTCTGAACAAAAAAGTGTGTATATTTAAAAGTGCATTTCACTGGGCAAAGAACTGAGGACTGTCTAATTCCGTCATATTTCTGGTTGCAGTTCAGCAGAAATGAGCTCTTAATATGCAAACGGTAGCTTCTCTGAGAAGCCGGGCTCAGATATGAGCGCACCTTTCTGCCTGGATTAAAAGGATGAGCCTTATCACATGACCTTTCCGCTGACCAGGCTGGGCCTTGTGATAGGGGTGGCGGTGGATGCCTTGTAACTGCTGCAGCAAGGGACACTTTGAAGGGCGGGTGTATTTAATGCAGATTGCTTTTCCTTCCAATGCATTCTGGCCGGTAGCTGAAACATTAAAGGCGGTTTAATACTTATTGACAACTATGGGAAGACTTGTCTTCTTCCTCTCTCGCTCTCATTCTCCACACGGACACAGTTTAGATTTTCAAAAGCAAAGCCGGCTTGTTATTCACAGCAGCCTAGTGTCTTTGGAGACAGCTGTCCTTTCATGTCGTCTAAGTGACAGCAAGCTGAGACGTCTGGGAGGCTGTGGGTTGGGGGTGGGGGGTGTTATGAGTGACAAACACATTTTAGACACTTGGCACGCGTGGCAGGCAGTAATGAGATGCAGAGTCCAATGCAGGGACCACAGTAGGTGAGAATAATGAGAGGCACTGGCAAACTGGTTCAGGCGCATGTCAAAGCTGCGAGTGTGCTATGTCAGCTGTAAGAAAAACCTTGCAAGATATTCATATATTCAAAACAGTTATAAGCAAATGCCTTAAAGAACATCTCTAAACTGCAGGCGAGTTATAGAGCGCACATTCTGTCAAACAAATACTGACGTAGCCTTCACTTGGATTTTTTCCCCCCTTTTTTGTTATGATTGTGTCCCAGGCACAAAAAATATCATAAACCCTAAATTGCAGTGGAAAAGACCACGTAAAATATAGAGGGATAAATGTAGCCCTGCTTCAGTGAAATTGTACTGAATCTTTTCCAGGTTTCATGGAAAAAAAATGTATTTTTTTAAAGTCAAAAAACTATGGAGCAAGATCATTAAGAACCAGCGCAGCCTTGCAGCAGATGGAGACAGAATGAAAAGTAAAATAGCTGAAAGGGCGCTCCAGGCTGCAGCTGTCCCTCTAGGCCCCAGAACGCTATTGGCTATTCCTCTGAATCTCAGCCAATATGCCGACACATGATTGGTGTACGGAGACAATGAGCCCAAAACATTCAAACCGTTGTTTGCATTTTTAAAAAGTCAGGTGATTCTTCACAGAAGATTACTCTTGGAAAAGAAAAAAAAAGAAGAGGGCTGTGTCAAGGGGCCAAATCAAACAGAAAACACAGGCAATAATAACAGATTTCATCACCGCCATGCCTCCAAGCAACTCCTCAATAGATAATAATGCTCATTCTCTTGCTCAGGTGTGACATGCACACTCCGCCATGTCTCGAACCTTTGTCTGTGTTGTCTCACGGTGGCAGTGGATCAGGAGGGAGGGCGGTTATTAAAAATCAATCAACTGTTTTAGACAAAGCATTGCAATCTACATCTGTACCTTTGACAAAGCATGAAGCTTTCTGAGTTTTCTGAAAGGTGTCAAGCCAAAACAAGCTTACACAAAAACAAAGAATTGTTATGGGACTTGACAATATGTGCTTTTTCTCCCCTCAAAATGCATCACAGAAGCTGACAAAAGTAACTGTCACTGGTGGCACACAGGCTTTTGGGTAGTGCATCACAACCCTTTGGCATGCTGTTATGATGGCATGGGTAAAGGAGAGGCTAGACAGAATGGATAACTGCTTGGATGCTAGCACTGGAGCTGCTCAGCAAAGCATGGCATGGTGTGCGGCAAAAGATGGAATGGTGAGCATCAGCATGAATGACACAAAGAGCCATAAGCAAGGCTGATCATCAAAAGTGACCACTGGAATTTAGTCTTACTCCATCTAACACAATCAAAAGGGTGTTTGAGAGCAGGCAGGGAAAGGCAAGACCACCTCAGACTATGCATTGTGTTTTGTGCGAATGGTAGCAATTAACTGTGCCTACAAATACTTCTAGGGGGAGCTTCGGTGCTGTATTGTAAATGTAACATTGAATGTAATTTTAAGGGACAGAAAATGTAAAATGCTAACAGTTGTTTCAATTAGCAGGTCTTAGAGCTACACATACATACAAGAACATGGTCTTTTGCATGAACATGGTCAGTTTGCAATACTACACACATCCTCTACAGACAATAATATAGGAACTAAATAACAAGCTACTGGACAGTTCTAAGCTGGCAGGTTCGGACAAGTCATAATGCAACTAGCAAGCAACTAAGAACAACTTACAATCACATCCAAAAATGTCTGCTTACCTCGTTTAGCTTTTCCAAAGTTAATGAATGGAATAACAAGAAGCATGGATCAAGGGGAAAGATAAGTTAAGAGTTTAGTGCTCAGTTTTAGTCCTCGTCATCTCTTTGAGTTCATTGAGTTAACACAGTTGAGTAAAGACAGCAAACGGAAGGCAGACGGCAATGACTTTGCCTCTTTTTTTTTTTTCCAATGTGCATTCAAAAATGGAAGATAAAAAAGAAAACAGTTATAACAAGCACTTTCACATGGAGGGAGGAAAGACGGGGGGGTGGATGCATCAATTATTCTGCAGACTGTATTTTTTAACTTGCTATATTATAGCACTAGAGCTACCTCTGCCCTAAAAAATCTTTATCCATAATGAATTGAGCCCTGAGGGTAGCCCCAAACCGCGAGCACAGACTGGGCTGAACGGGAGTATCCAAGCTGAAATATTTATTTAATTCAGGTCGTATTTAATGGTGAAGCAGTGGGTGAAGGAGGAGAACATGTGATGAAGGCTGGTGGGAACTACACTACAGGTAAAGCAGTTTTTTTTCAAGACAGTGGAGACACCAGAAGCAATGAAAAGAAAGTGTGACTCACATGCGTGCACACACACAGACACACACACACACACTTATGCACACACGCACAGTGAAGACAGGGGGTGACAGAGAGTGTGTGGCGTTTGTTTAACGAGGGGAACTGTGTGCTCAGACTCAGGCGCTTAGCACTGCTGACATCTCTCAGTTGTCTTAGCCGTTAACAAACAGGCTCAGTCGCTGAATCCCCCAAGTGTGTCTGACAGCGAGTGTGATTCGGGGGCTTTCCGATTTATGGGCTAATTTTCACACTAGGAAGGTTTAGGGTTGCTTGGTAGTTAAACAAAAGCTTGTCTTTGGGTCTTAAAAAAGCTAAGTGAAGTGGCATGGAGCACCAACAAACTGCAGGAGCAAAAACACAGAGCTGGTGGAGTATAGTGATGACACAGGCATTGAGTGCAAGGACACAAATTTGGGCTTTTTGTATATTAAGAGCTCATGAAAAGTCCATTAAACAGAGTGGGGGAGGGGGGCAGAGAAAGAGAGAGAGAGAGAGAGAGACAGCGAGAGATAGAGAGAAAGAGAGAGAGAGAGAGACAGCGAGAGATAGAGAGAGAGAGAGAACGAGAAAGAGAGAGAGAGAGAAAGAGAGAGAGTGAGAGAGAGAGAGAGAGAGAGAGAGAGAGAGAGAGAAAACATTTATATGCAAAATCATGCAGTAATGCATTACAACCAAACAGCAGACATCGAAGAATAGATTAAAAATATCAAAATAAAGGATGGGCAGCATCACGAATAAACTAAACAGAAAGAAAGAAAGAAAGAAAGAAAGAAAGAAAGAAAGAAAGAAAGAAAGAAAATATGAAGAATGGAAAAGGAGAAAGTAAGTAGAAAAGGAAGACCAACAGACTATGAAGAGGACAAAAAGAAAATAAATCTAAATAAAAAACAGATAACAAAGAAACAAAGAAAACAAAAAATGCAATAAACACAATTGCAATAGACACAATAGACACAAACAGTGTGGACACACACAGTACCACAGGCTCAGTGGCTCACCTCGTACTCCTCCTTGAAGCCGTAGCCTTCAGCACATTTCATCTGTGTGATGTGCTGCAGCAGGTCAGCCACACGGATGGCTGGGTGAAGCTGCCCGGTCTGGTATGGTACATCCACCGCCTCTCTCTTCTTGTACGAGTGTGTGTGGGACTGCACCAGGCTGCTGGTGTCACTGGTCACCGTATGGTTCTCATCTGCAGCAGGGGAAAGAGACATGGACCCAGAGGAACAGTTCAGGTCTGAGGCACAACACATCCCAATGTCAAATTTCAGCAAACCATAGAAGAAATGGATGAATACAGGGTTTTACGATAGAGTTACAACATGAGAAAAACATGAGGAAATGAGCATTGATATTACAGCACGTAATATTATGTGAAGCTAATCATACAAGTGTGTTAACAGATTTAAGGCGAAACACAGAGGTGCACAAACTACACAGTTTACCTGACTAACAGAATACAGAGCTAGAGTACAGTCCTGTTCTGAAAAGCTACCTGGCGCCTCAGTTCTCTACAGGAACTCGCTATCTGGTGTTAGATCAATGGCAACATGAGCTTGCACAAATGGTGGAATGGTGAACTGTCTGTGGCTCTCCATGATGCATGGTATTGTAAGGAGGGTCACCTCAGTGGCTACAATGACAATGTCAGATGAGACACCTTCACAACATAGTGGTGGGGGGGTAGGGGGAAGTGAAACCAAAGAAAGTAGAATAAGAGGGTGCAGGTGGAGTGGGGAAGGGGGGTGTAACATTGTCCACATATGCATGAAGAGGACGCCCATGGGTGACGGCCATGCTAGCTAATGGCTGCACAGGTGGACAGGGCGGGGCGAGATGCTACGCAAGGCCATGCGAGGTGACACGATTTGGGGGAAGGCAACCCTTCAGCATGACCCACATACATCTCCACCCCCAAAAACACAGGGCAGACTGGCAACTTACCATTAATTGGCACTTTTTAAGAGGATACATAACAGGTTAAATGTGAAGAAAAAAGGAGAAGAGAAAGGAAACAGGGTATAAGCAACAAGATAGTTGAAACAAGAGTACCTAAACATGTTTTGTTTTGTTTTGCTATTTTTTGTTTCGTTTTTGGTCATTTGCAGACTCTTGTCCATAGATGATAAGGAGCCTATAGTGAAATGCTGGCTGCTCTGCAATGTGCTGGGTTGACCTGCCCTTTATAATAATCAGCCTCAGCAATTAGACGTTACTGTCTTATAGGAAAACAAAGAACCATTTGACATAAGAGGCCAAATCGGTAATTAAAAAAACAAAAAGGAATCAAAACTCATAACTACTCTAACAAAAACACGTCAATAAGCCACTCAAGTCCTCTTCTAGCATAGTGGATAGATGCTAAATGTTTGGTTTGATGACATATTGTGATACCTCACAAAAGACTAGCCAGATATGCTTAACTCAGCCTTAAAATGAATGTATTTGAAATGCTTGCTATTGTGAGCGATAGAAATGATGCTAACGGTCAATATTTCAGTTTGTAAGAACAGCCAAATGTCATTACAGTCTCTTAACTTCTAAAATCTTTATGTCTGACTTCGTTAACAGATGCTAGGATGGCTGTGGGCCGTCATTTTTGCTTTGTGTGTTTGTTTGGTTGCTCATTTTAATGCACCACACTGTCACCCCCTCCCCTCATCCAGTCCACATTATCTGTCCATGCACATGAGAGGTCATAGACATACGTGACGTCACACGCACGACACGGAATGCGGATGGGATGGGGTGAAGCCAACTTCAGCTCGGGGAGAAAAAACCCTCGCCTTACAGAGAAGAGGAAAGCAGGCAGGTATGGATGTGAGGAAGCCATCATCAGTAACGAAACAAAACTCTCTATCTCTCTCTTACTCTCCTTCCCTCTCTTGCTTTCTGTCTATCTCACTTCATCTTCCTTTTTTGTGTCTCTCAAAAAGCTATAGCAATGCATATACAGCCTGGCACATTCTATATAGAAGTACTAGAGAAGCAGAAAGTGGAATGGTGTCTCACCTAAGATAGCAGTTGGCACAAAGGGGTCTGCCCAAAAAAGGTGTAGAATTGGGAGGTTACAAAGAAAAGAAAACACGGAAGTGAGAAAGCAAACTCAGTTCACTTCGGAAATAAGTCAGCAGTACAGCAGTACAACAGTTAGCACTGGGGTTAAGTAAGATAAGCCAGTTCGGTCTACATAAAGAAGAACTTAAACACAGCACCTAGTTCAGATCATGCTGATGTGGTGAATGCATGTTAAACCTCAGTACAGTATTTACATAGTATTCTGGACAAATGACACGTTTTGCTGATTTTCTAATCAAAATAATGGATAATATAATATTGTTATGCAAATTGTAGGGCACAAATAATATAAATATAAATATAAATATAAAAAAAACATTTTTACTTAAAAATTCAAGAATAGGTCATTTGATCCAGGGTGCCTAAACCTATTGCATACAACTGGAAAGGTTTTATTATATGAATGTGTTAACAGTTAAACACTGAATATACCTAGGTTAATAGAAGAGCATGTGTAACATACAGCAGTTAGGCACGCCATTCTTTTCTTTTGAAGCAACAGATGTAAAAGGTGAGAGCTATTTTAGTAGAGAGTTTGGTGAGAGCATGGAGGTCAGAAGTCAGAGCTGAGATTACCTGGGTAATAGGTGTTGGGCACAGAAGTGCTGAGTGTGTTAGTCTTCATGGTGAATGACGATGGGGAGGAGACAGCTTTTAGCCAGATCAAGGAAACAAGAAAGAAAGAAAGAAAGAAAGAAGAATATTTACACAAAAAGCAAACATTCCTGAGTTTCTCAAATATTCCTTACAGCCATTTATATACTGTCACTGTCAAAATCCAAACTCCACAATGGTAACTTTATGGGAGAAGTGCTTGAATGAATGTGTATTTTTTAAAACATTTTGAACCACTTTAAAGGGCACCTGGACTTTTCAGACGCTGTAAATCCAACAAAGGTTTCTACACCAAAGGAATATCTTTGTCCAAACTGGTCAATTTAACAAATAAACAGTTAATTGTGCATGAAAATGTGTTCTCTGTAGATAATGTGTACTCTTAATTAAAAAAAAAAAAACAGGGAAACTGACCTGGTTGCCCAAATTGATTGTAAATACAAACATCAATCGATTGTGAAAATGAATGATTTTGATATGACAGCAACAACATACCAAACATGGTTGGATGCTTAAGCTATATTAAAGGTTAAAACATCCACAATTCCCCTGACTCTGTCAGTTTAATACAAGCCATCTTAAAATACCACTGTGATGTGAATGAAGCAGGAATGGCTCAAATCCTGTTCACATTTTCTTGCTGTAGAGAAGGAAAAAAAAACCTAGACAAAAGACGTCCCCCAACATTGTTGTAAACCATGTAAACCGTGTTTTCAGTTCACATCAATTCGCACTGAATCAAAACGGAGGTGCCGTGAGCTCCGCAGGCTGGCTTGTGCAGTAAAGCTGATACTGGGGTGGTAATGAGCTGAATGGGTCGTTGGCAGTGAGAGTGGTCAGGTAGGGACCTGCTCTCTGACAGCTGCCATGAAGCGCTGTCTGCTGCGACCTGCCTGTCAATCAAAGCTATTGAGACAGACAGCAGGATAAGGTCACAGATGAATCGCCCTGGCGTCCACCGCTCTTCTGTCCCGCCCGCTAAAAGCGCATGTTTATTTATTCATCCTTGTTTACTGCCCACTGTGCTGGGTGACACATCGGCCACGTGAAGCGGAAAAAAAGGTGCGGTCCTCTTGCAATATTAACCACTGTCAAGTGATCAGAGATTCAATAACTGCTTTTTTTTTGCTCCAGTTTCCAACTGCACGAAGAGGAGACGGGTGGCACGGGTGCTGGGAGTAAAACTACAAACAGTGCAAAGCACAAAATTAACATAAACTTCATACACTGCTTTGCACAATCCGATGTACAAACGTGTAGCGTTCTTTAAATGCAAGTGTTAGCATTACTGCTACAGACGCTGTTTAATGTATTTATTATATTGTACGATGTTTTTGTATCTTATCATTTCCAATAGCAGAGCATGTTAAAGGGGCGACATGAACATTTCCCATCATGATATCAGCCATCAAAAATGCCTGATAATATCAAAAGTATACTCTTGTGGTACCAAAAACGTCAACTGCAATGTAAACAAATATGCAATGATAACCAGCGTTATTCTGTTTGCTGTTCTTATTAAAACTATGCAAACAAACGCATTGTTCTGGTGTGCGTTTGCAGGGAGACTGTAACCTCAGGCTGTTTACTTCCACTTTTTAAATAGATGATAGTAGCACATGGTTTTTGGATCTGAATATGTATCAATGTATGCCATTGCAACTGGTATCCATCTCAACCCTAGAGGACAGTAACAAAAATCCTTCCGACCCTACAGACTACAGAGAATCATTTTCAGAACTTGTGTCGCTTAATAAAGACAGATGGGAAAACCCACTTGAAACTCAAGACTGTGGAAAAACATGCAATATATTTTACTGGTTTATTCTACCTGTTTTATGCTGTATGGACAGACACCTGGTTTTCAGGGTTTGAGCTAGACCCATTACTTCCAGTAAAGGGCAATTTGATGCTTTCTCTTCCAGCATGACTGTGTCCCAGTGCACAAAGCAATGTCAATAAAGAGTTCAGTGTGGAAGAACTGGACTGGTCCAGACAGAGCCCTGACCTCAACTCCATCCAACAACTTTGGGATGAACTGGAAGATTGTGAGCCAGACCTTCTCGTCCAACGTCAGTGTCTGATCTCATAAATGCACTGCAGAAGGAATTGGCACAAATTGCCTCAGAAACGCCAACATCTTGTGGAAATGGTCAGGCGTCCCAATACTTTTGTATACAGTGTATGTGTAGACAGACTGGTGACCATTTAAATTTAGCTCTACTTGGTATTTTGAGACTTTTGAAAGTGATTTTCTGAGCATTCTATACATATAAAAAAGAAGGAGTGTGAGGCTCAGTGGAGCTGAAGGAAGGGAGTGGTCTGGCTCCAGGTAAGCAGATGGGTGTGTGTTCAGCTGCTGCTGAGCCAGCACACTCTGAGGGAGGGCTGCTGACTAATCTGGAGCACCCACCAAGGAATAGGACCGTTCCAGCTGTCCTGAGGGAGCATCAGCTGAAGCCCAGGAACACCGGCTCACCCCAGGCTGAAGGTGCTGAGCAACACAAATCAAAGGGCTCACAGGCGCTAGCCAGGTGTGATGTGACAAGGTCACTGGGGGTGAAATGCCAACTCTTTTGGTACAAGAATAAAGTTCATTTTCCTTAGATGAGCTGTAAAATTGTATATGGGTACATTCAGTCACTGTTCTTCTTTGTACTGTACTTCTACTTCACTGTACTTCTAATTTGTATCTACACTCTCTGGCCACTTTATTTCTAATTTACAGGCTATATTGCATAGGTGTATAGCCCATCTATTGTCATTTTGTCCAGATTAGGTCTGATTCTGGCTACCTGAACATTGTTGGACAGAAATAGCAAACTACGATTTTGGAAACCAGATCATTTACACTGAGGCACAGTTTCCCATTAAGTAGAGAGGTGAGGAAGGTTCAACCACAAAGTGGCCAGTTGATACTGGTCTCCCAAGTGCAAACAGAAGTACTGTTAGTGAAAGACTCACTTCTTCCATTGAGGTTGTGGGTGTCCATGAAGGAGATGGCCTCGTCACAGTTGGTGCCCTGCTCAGTGTAGCTCTTATCCATGGAGTTCACCATCACCGTCATCTCCTGCCTTGTGCTGCTCAGCGTCTCCTTGCGCTTCTTTGCAAGTTTCCTTTATTCAAAAATAGATAAATCGAAAATAAATGAACAACATGCTGCATAAACAGGACGAATAAATAAATGAATGCATAGCGAATGTCTTTTATTGTCTTTTATTGTTACCTAAACCTGCTTTGTTCTCACATCTTGTATGAAAAAAATTAAAATAAAAAAGGATTTGCTTTTGCTACTGTCATGCAAGGCGCCTGCACTTCTTTCCCATGCATGGACTTGTCTGGTCATATCTGACTTGGCTCTCAGAGCAAAAACGCGGTCAAATTAAATGCCAAACAAGTTCAGCGGTCTTCCAGTGCTCGGACGAGGAAGCAGGGACATAGAACACGACAGCCATGGCCTTAAATACCTGTGCAATGACTGCTACCATCGCACTAATGCGCCCTCCCGAGACTTTTTGTCACTGCGAACAGGGAACAGACTCTGCTCTTCCTGATGAGAAAGAATATGCTGATGAAGAACAGAAAGAGTCTCTGAGAAGAGCATTTCGCCGCGGGCTAAGGGTGCTGCCGGGGTTTGACTTGCGAGTTAGGAAGGGCATGGCGGTGCACGCAGCTCGCTCAAACGACTCTGCACCTCGACTGTGTCTTTTCACTTTTAATTGAAGGAATTGGTAAGACTGGATGAGGCAGCTTTGGTGATGATGACATATGGTTGTCATGGGAATTGATGCAATGTTAGTCTTTATCTTACGTAACTTTGCCAAAGTGGGGTTTCAGACGCGACTCCGCTGCACTACAGTACATACAGGAAGGGGGTGCTGGGGTACAGGATGTCACTGCTTAGGCTAGCACTGCCCTTCAAAACTGGACACACACTATACTAACGTCTTTCTGCTCTGTGCTCCTGAATCAGTGTGCAATCACACAGTTTTTACAGACACCCGCAGTCCTAGTCCTAGAGTTTCACTACATAGTTTAGTATCTATCCTTCTCTAACATACAGAACAGCCTTGTTAATCCCTTTATTTTTAAGGACCCTAGTAGCAACAAACCTCTTTCCCATCTAAAACTGTCCAGTGTGAGTCTCATTTTTGAGTATTCTTCAAGCTTTAACTGGTGAGGTCTACTCTTTAAGTCAGTAACTGTAATGTGATTACACCGTTTTAAGCTTCAGTGCATTACATTACTTTGTTAGAGGAAAACAAGTAATTGTATGTATAGCATTGTTTTATACCATGCCAGCCTCAGTGATACAACTGCCATGTTAATCAAGAACATTATTATATTACTACACTACATTATATTGTGTCATGCTGACTGGTTTCATAATCTTTACTCAAAGATTATGTCTTGATCCACCATATGTTTCCATCAAATGCT
>JBBPCW010000006.1:17998562-18012312 GCA_037974425.1 Phenacogrammus interruptus
TAAATCGTATATATATATATATATATATATATATATATATATATATATATATATATGGGATATATAAGATGCTTTTCGCAACACAGAAACTTTGCCAAATGCTACTTGACTGAGCTTCAATTTAGTTCATTTAAAGACATATATTGCAGTGCAAGTGAGCCTCTGCGCTGCCATAAAGCCTGTAAACCCCTTAAAGGCCTGTCGATCATGTTAACTTCCAATTAGTCAGCTGACTATACAGCAGACGTGTATCAGGCTGATGTTCCTCACTAAACACATTGCCTTGGTGCAGGGCAAAGAATATGTGTTGCCAGGGGAATTAGGGATGCCAGCTCACTTTGAATGACAGTTGCATCTTCATTACCGGCTCTGTTACCAAGACTGCCACTTCAACCTGAGCCAAAGGCACTTTAGCAGTCCAAATCTTAATCAACCCAACGAGAAAACCAGCAACATCTCAATGCCCATATGTTTACAAAGTATTTACAATGCAACTCAATCCATTTGCCCCTTTCACACTTTGCATCTACAAATTCCAACCCTTGGACGATTTTTAACACCATCCAACATGCCTCAGCGTTCTTGGACAGCAATCGACTTTTCTACCAGATGCCCTTGAATACTCTTTGAACGCTCAGAGCTCCCCATACATTAACGTGGCTGTGAAAAAGTGTGCAGTGTAAAATGGGTTTCAGTGCCTCCATTGGCAAATGGAGGCTGTAAATATGATTAGCAGGTGGGTGAGCATCCCAAATCCCCTCCAGAGCAGCCACACACTCCGGCATTCCATTCCAATAGCCGGCCGCCATTTCAATGTGAATAGTGGCACATCTGATGGCTGCCCCTCCTTCTTTTTTCCCTCAGGGTCATGGTGGCCTGGCCAGGGGACACGGTCTTATCTCTAATGGAGCCCCCCTCGCTTGATTCTGATGGATCCTGTTCAGCATTAAGTGGTCTAAAACAGAATAGCGGTGACCAGCCAAACCTGGCCCCCGCAGCCTGCACATTAAACATAAATAAATGAAAGTAAAGCCATCTCTCTCTCTCACTCTCTCTCTACTCTCTACATTCGTCTCCTTCAAGGGTTTAGCCGCTGAAGGTCAGAGAGATTGGGGCTTTTTACAAATGGAAAAAAGAGAGATGCTCTCCAACAGCCCGAGGGGATTTCTGGGCAAAAATGCAGAGTACAGTCACATTTGCCATCTCTCCCTTGATATTTCATCTCATGGCTCTCTCTGCCCTGAGTGCAAACTTTTCCATAGTTGTTGAGTGTTTTTAAATATATATTTTTGATTTAAAAAAAAATAATCAAAGTACAGTTTGCAAACAGAAAACATACCCCTTACTTCAAATGGAGCTCTACTACTGTACTTAAACTTAATGCGTCTCAGTATATCTGTCCTCTTTAAGTGGTCTTGTCTTTTTTCCACATGAATACGACGTCCTCGAGAAACAGGCAGAAAATTCTGATGTTGATGCTATCACAGTATGATTGTGGTTTCGACCTACACCTTCTTCTGTGTTGCATGGCATTTCCCCTTGTCTGTCTAGATTACATCATCTTAATCCACCTGATGTGCTGATGCACTGCTGACCTACTCAGCACAAGTACTCCCCTTTGGGAACTGCCTTCACAACTAACTAACAGTGAGACTTACAGACAGACCCCCAAGAAACTCATTATAAATGTATCTAATGTATTTAGCAAAGCAACATTTTAATTGATAGCTTAAAGACTACTTAGATTTGTACTGTCTAACAAGAAATCAGCATAAAGGCTTGCTTTCCAAGATGATTTCCAAGCCATTAATCCTAGTCTTAATCAACACATCACTCTGTGGTCCTGAATGTAATCGAAGCCTGGGTTTAATCTCTGTCCAGGTAATTCCTGAATGTTTAACTGTGTACTTTGAGCTTCCTGGGCTATTACAGATGCCCTTTTTGTGTTTAAAGTCGATGGTTAGAGGAAATCAGACCGCATTTTCCTGCCATACAGTACTGTACCGAGCGTTTTCACACATTGAAAGGTTGGGGAAGTGGGATGGGGAGGTGAAACATGATATAATCATGTACTGCAAGGGAATAAAAAAAAAAAAAACACCTTCAAATCAATTTAATGAACTACTGCTTTATTTCCTCCTATGACAGCAGTCCATTGTTAGAGTGATAATTACGTTTATTGAAAAATAGTTTGTTGTTGTTGTAGAAATTTCAGAGCATTTGCTGCAAAAATCTACAGTGTTACAATATGACTTTCCCCCATTATCACTCAGTCCTATGTATATGTGTATGTTTCACAGTATCTACAGTAACTCATCAGATCTCTGTTATGCAAATCAGAGATCATCCACAGAGCTTCTGGAAGTACTAAAAAAGGCAAAATCTGCTACACAAATCTAGCTGACAGAAAGAAACAGCCTGACATTAAATTAGATGCAACGTGTTTGTAGGGTGAGGGCAACCCAGGCCTTATGCATGTAAAGTATGCTTTGGTATTAGCTGCTGTTTCTCAACGGTATGGTAATTTATATTCACAATTAATCTCTGATTTACTGCAAGGGGATTTTCAAGGTAATAACACTTCAAAGTACAGAGATCTCTCTTTACCCTCCAGAGCCTAAATCTGTCTTGTGGCACTTTGCAAATAGCGGCTTAAAAATTTACAGGCCCTTGTCATCATCCAAATCGGCATTTGTTTCAGACGCCGGCATTTGTCAGTGAGCAGTCATACTCGCGCTGCACTTAAAAACAAATTAAAGTGTCTGCAGAAAGTGTTGGAAAATTACAGAGGGTGCTGTAATCACAGATACTGGCAGAGTCGAGCTCATTTTGCAGCATTCATGTTACGGGGAGGGAATCAGAGCTGTTAAATTGGGGACAAATTCCAGCTTGCACAACACTAATGACTCAAGTGACAGACACAGGCTAAAGCGCTACGGCGCAAACACAAAGAGCAGAAAACAATACAGTGTCCTGCCGGTTAAATGAAGGGAAAGAGAACAATATGAGCTTCCTGTCATAATGGACGATTCCTCCTCCCTTTCATTTCTTCAGAGAGAATGGAAAATCGCATCACGCTAAAGACAGCGGGAGTTTAAATGCAAGACCTTGTGATTCCACAGAACGCCTGCGGTACATTTGAGGGGTATAATTGTATCTCGTGCCGTTATCGCAACAATTGAAAGGAGAAAAGCGGCAGGTGACCCTTAAACGCAGCAGTGCGCGGTCCCCACTAATGGACGGCCGTGAGCTAATGAAGCTCTCCTACAGTCGGTGGCTCCAAATTAATCTCCTGCGTTGAGCTGGCTTCCATACGGCTGCCAGCGCCCTTCCATCTCCAAATATTTCTGCAAATGGGTGACTCAACAGGAAGCTAAATTTGTTTGCTACAGAAGTGACACTTAACATACGCTGTTATCTAATGTGTAATCTGTAATTTGGTATCTGGGCATTAGACCCATTAGCACTATAAATAACTAATGCACTAAAAGGGGGAGAGGGGTGGTGGCACATGAAGTCACAAAATGCACTGATTCTCATGTAGGCCCACATTTAAACGGTGTATTTAAATGGTAAGATGGTTAAACGGTGTGTTAACACGTCTATTAAAAAAATAACAACATTAACTTTGGAAAAAAATAAAAAAGCAGTGCACATTTCTGATGACAATATAACCCCAAATTCTTTCAGCTTTAAAATGATGTCTATTAAACTCAAAAGACACAAGAACAAGCCATGCAACAAATGAAAGATATCCTACATCCACTAAACCCCAACATGTAGTACAATAATTACTTTGCTCTGTGGACTGTTAAACTTTTGTATGGCAACAACTACAGGCTCTAGCAACTAAGTCCTCCGTCTCTATATTGCCTGCACTCCAGCAGTAAACTTACATTTTCCGGGTTATAGAGGGTGACAGCAAAGCTGAATGGTGTTTGTGCTTGCAGAATGCAGAGACAGCTACAGTGCCAGGCAATTAAATGCTCCAAATACCACAACTGTTGAATAGAAAGCCAAACACAAAACAGCTAAACAGAATTTGCCCATCTATTCAGCGTTGTTTCTATCTATTATATTTGCAATGCCAACAATACAAAAAATCAAACATAAGGCATTACCAGCAAATAAACACAAGATTCTACTGTTTATGTTCTGTTGTTAGCTTTTCTTCCCTTATTTTACATGCATTTACTGAAGTCAGCATTTTGCCCTGTTTACCCAAGAAACTTGGGAGCATAGCTTAGAAATGACACAACCTCGGGCAGCACTTGCATCCAAAAGCAAAACTGGCAGTTTCTTGCTCTAAAAAAGCAATCTTGGCATCTGCATACAGTACGGGAATGGAATAAGCTCACTGTCAACAACAGCAGAGTTGGCGCATACATCTGGATTAGCACGATGCAGTCTACATAATTTTGCCCTCAGCACTTTTGTCCCCATTTTATTTTCCATCTTTGTGAATGATAATGTTTCCTACAACAGAAGAAGCTGCCAGCCATTTGAAAGAACAGTAGCTCCTCACAGTCTGAAACGTAAATGCACAGTGGAACATAAACGTGTGTTAGGAATTTGTCTTTTCCTGTATCGAAACTATATTAAACTCTTTTAAAGAAAGTTTCAAGTGCACAAAACTTTGTGGGCACCTCGTTCTGTTTCATTTTTGTTTGAGGTGTTCTGATTGTCTCCGTTTCATGTATTCACCTGGGAAGGAGGAGCGAAACAACTGTGGGAAATGTGACAAAAGCGAGAGCATCCAATTTCCTTGCAAATGTCAGGACGCGCTCTGACTCAGGGTGAAATGGGGAGAGCAAGTGGAGGGAAAATGGAAAACAAATGTGAAAGCGCTCTACGGTGCTCCACAATTATCAGTGGCAGGAGAAATGTCAGAGAGGCTGGGACAAAGCCTAGATGCCGGACCCATGCCTCGGTGCCACATTGGTGTAAAGTGTACAATGGTTAACCACAACAACACGGTTGAGACATAAAATTGTTAAAGTAACTGCATTTTAATTGTGTGTGTTTAGAAAACCCTGCTCTTGGAAGGCTGGACAGAAGACTGGACAGTAAAACAACCATTCAATCTATTTAGAAATGTTTGATCATTTTAGCACAGGGGTCTTTTTTCACTTAATCATGGTACATTCCACCTGTTAGCTCTATCTCTCCCCACAGTACTACCATGAAAGTTCTTAAAAGGCATCGCATTCTTTTGAACTGCCACCGTTCTGTGCGGCTCTCTTGAACTTCTGGCCATGAAAGGCTGCGCTATTGCTGTTAATGCAGTAATACTGCCAACGATTAGACGTCTGGCCTCACAAAAGCTCATATGAGTGAGTTATAAGCTTCTATTATTATTTAATTGCATATTTGTCACTGTTGGCAAATTTGGCACCTGCCTAGTCTCAATCAGGGACAGAAACACAGTCTACCAGTGAAGCACAGCTTTCATTCTAGAAGCTCAAAGTTACATGGTGTCTCAAAACAAAGATCTCATATGCGTTTTTTTAATGGCCTATCAAGCTGGTGTCACCAACAGCTCCAAAATGTCTTGTTTGTGGGTGGACCATGCATATGGTCAGTTCAGCTCCACGCGGTGCACTGACGTCCAAATGAAGGTATGATGGCATACCTCCTCAGTAGTTCAGTGCAACAGAAAGAAATGACAAACGACAGATTGGTGGCACTTAGTGGTCGAGGAGGCATCATCAATCCTGAAAAAGGAAGCCCGTGCTGGAGAAGCGGCTGAGGGGCTTAAAGAGTCTGACACCAGCTGAGAGAGAAACGCATCACTTCAGATGAGAGATGCTCTCTTTGTAGCCACTTTGGCAACTCGGCAATCCTGCTAGAGTTGCAGCGGCCCTGCTGGGCTCAGTGTCTGCTCGCACAGCCACAACAGTCTGCTGCCCCGAAATGGTTGCTGACTCTCTGAAAGTGCAATGCTAATATTGCAACAGCTAGACTCGGGAGTTCACCGCTGCCACATTTGTAGTCTTCAGTTGGTGGAGTCTCTGGGGAGGAGGCTAGCGCTAAAAGGCCAGACAAAATGCTGATATCTTGCAGCGATGGGTTTTGTTTGTTTCCGTTACTGACAAAAGCACATCAGGACCCCGAAGTGCAACAACGGGATGCACGCTTGTTTATTCACTCGCCCCCCAGCCATCCTGGAATGGTGGGCGTAGGAAGGACAAGCTACAGTACACAAGCAGCCGGTCACATCCTGCTGTGCCTTCACCCCACATGCAGAAGAACACATCCACTGCCCATGCATACCTAATGCTCGCAAGATAGCGACTGTCCCTGCAGATTCCTCTCAGAACCTTTCCATTTCTCCCTCTGCGCTCATTTTGTTTCAAAAGCAACTACAGACCTTTTCTCCGTTTCTGTTTCCATTTTACCCCCCTTTCCGGGCATGAGCCGTTTGCATTTGAAGTTTAACCTGAAATCCTGCAGATTCAGAGGGCCTAGGTTGAGGCGAAAAAAAAAGAAGCAAAAAACCCTTTTAAAGAGAGGTACGTTTCTCGCTCTCTCTTTTTTTCAGAGTGAAAAACATAAATAAAAGCCCTTGCCATGATGTGTGCGGTGGGGAGCCGTGATGGCCGGGACCTCTGGAGAGCGGAGCTGCAGATGTACCCTTGAGCGAGGCACTCTGTCCAGACCGCCATCACATAAAAAAAACCCTTCTGTTCATCATTCACAGCTATAAATCCGGATGTTTGGCAGGGGTGCGCTGACACCGACCTCGGGGTAAAGCCACGACGGACACACAGGAGCACAATGGCATCTCCATTAATATGTAGAAAACACGCTCAGAGAGAAACATGGGAGCTCAGGGGGCTATTCATTTCACAAGAAGATATTTCATTTTTGATATGCTGGCAATGGCTAAAGAGCAGGAATGGGAAAATAATCTCAGTTATGCTATCTGCACTTCCTTCCTCTATATTTAACTTTCACTGAGGAGAAAAGCCCCATTTTAAAATCCTACTATCACAATATCAACCTGTGCTGCAAAAAACTTCTGAAATGGAATATAAGAATTGACTCATTGCGATAAACAGCCAGTCGCCAATTTAAACAGGCAACTTATAGCACTGTGTTTTCTTTAGTCGAGGACTAAACAACAAAAAGTGGTCATAAAAATTCAATATCGATACACCTTTAGTTTCTGTCAGTGGCTATTTAGGTCTAAACCAACATGTGGACACAAAAGACAATGATAAATTATGAGGATCAATATTAATATGTACGGCTGCGAGGGCATTCAAATGAGTGGCGTGAGCACTGGAGCTTAGGATGAGCTGTCACCATGCCATCAACAGTACACACACACACACACACACACACGCACACACAGAGGTCACCTCTACGTTTTCTCTGACAGATTTCCAGTTTCGGCTGAACAAGTCAATTTAACCACTAGACATTAGAATAGTAAAAGGTTTTTACAGACATATTGGTAAAAAATGAGTGATCACCACGAGGCATATTAACCAAACTGCCATTTCTGTTCCTGTTTTCTTCGCTGAGTTTCCATAGGAAAAATGTGAAACTCTCTTCTTGTAACAAGCCACATGGAACTCTAAAACCCTGAGGCCAATTATTTTGGAACTACACTTTTTTATTTTGTCAGACAGAACTTTATAATAAGGTCTTGTAACATTTTTTTAAGGAGCCTTAACTTTCCATACATAAACAGGATTAATAAAGATGCACTACAAATGGGAGAAGAGCTAGCATGAAAGAAATGGTAACGTTAAAAAAACCCCAAAAAACTGAGTGCCTCTTTTTTCTGATTCGTGTGATTTTTTTTCACATCGATAAATGATGTCATTACGGTTTCATTCATTTATTGTAGGTTTCATTCAGTCAGGCTTGATGTTCACATGCTGTTGAGGAATCCCAGACACCTGCACGACACCTACACTATCATTCGATGCCATTTAATGGAGCCTTCTTGACACAGCATAACAAAATCACAAATCTGGTCTTAATAAAGACTCACTAAGCCTGATCTGCAATATTAATTTGTCTGTTTAGATGAAAGAGAAAGCCCAATCTGCAATATGATTCGAATGTGCATCTCATGCGTGAAGGATCATACGGGAGGAGGAGACATTAAGACATTACGGCTTGACAGCTTAATTACACTGTTGCAGGTGAAGCACAACATCTTCTTTCACAACATCTGCTGCACACTGCCAGACTGCTACATTACGACCTTACTTCAACAATCTGTCACAGCACACACTTTCTACAGCCACTGAGGCTTCACAGAGACATGATGGGAGCAGCTGTCTCATACCATCTTCATTCAAAAGCCTGCATTTCTAATTCCCGTGATAGGAGTTCCTATTACAAAACGTAAACTCACTTTCTCATTATTGTCTGCTGCCATACTAGAACAGCTATCAGCTGTGAACAGAAAGTATTTGCTAAAATGTATTCTGACTTCAATCAGCTCTCACTACGCCATTGTCTTCATAACATAAAAAGTCTGAAAATGCTCTGATAATATCAAAACCCAGAGCTCCTGCCAGCACAGACATGAAGTCCTGATGGAAAGCTCCTGAATGGGACAAATAAAAAGCTCCTAGATGGGACGGTTAGAACGGTTTGCATTGCGCACTGCAACCCACAGTAAAAAAAAACAAAAGAACAACAACATTGGACTAGAATAAAAAATATGCAATTCATACTAGAGTTTCCTAACCCTGGTCCTGGAGCCCCACCGGCCTGCCCATCTGACCTGCTTCGACACACACTCACTTCAACTGCTTTGTTTTACAGCCCTTTAGGTTCTATGTTTCAACTGAAAAAACTATAGGCTCCTAAGTATAAGTTAATTAGGTCCCACTATACATTAAATATCTCTACAACAAACTGCTAGTATGTATTTATTTATTCATGTATTTTAGACTTTATTCATGTATTGTCACGTCGGGTGCTCGGGGTAGTGAGGCGAGGCGCAAGCAGGCAGGTTCCATGTGGAAGTTTATTAGAAACAGACACAGACTCTACATACGAAACTCAAAACAGGTACGAGGACCTTTAACACACGAAACAAAACTACATAGAAGACACACAAGGCTTAAATACCAAACCCTACTCAAACATGAACTAATGGCTAAACACAATCACTTACAGACAACACAGGACACCTGAAACTGAGACTCATGACACAAACATACACTGATCAAAATAAGAGTCCCAGACCTAAAACCCACAACAGTGACCTCTACCGGCCACTGGACGAGACATTACATGTATAAAGTGCTGCAGATGGATTATAGTAGAGTTACCAGTAACTTCTGTTTTTACTCAAATAAGAATAATCGCTCAATATCACCAAAAAAATGATCAAATGTTTCTATGTGACAGCTTTTAGGTATTAAGCTAAAAAAAGACCATAGTTAAATATCTCATAACTTAACACTTATTTGGAGAATGAAAGTGGTATTATTGCTGATTTAATCCTTAAACATGTGACATTACATACACATTAATACAAATCATTAAATACATATCAATTTATGAGATATTTTATGAGATGTGTCCTTTATCAGCTTCATATGTAATATTGTACTTCAAATATTTACACATCTGCAAGTCGAAGATTCCTTCACTCTACAAGTAAGTCATGTGATTAAAGTGAAGTAGGAGCAGTGTGTGGGTACAGTGCCTCGCTAAAGGGTATCTCTGTCAACCCACTATCAGTCCTGGTATTCAAACCCACAACCTTCTGATTGCAGGGGCAACTCCCTAACCACTAGGCCACCTGCTGCCCGTTAGAACACAAGCCAAAGTTTAACTTGGCTTGAGTGTCCTTTGATTGTGTCCCACTGATCAGGAATAGTCAGCAACTATTCAAGCTTTATCCTGAAACAAACCTCACCAGACTACAAGATATTCAGCTCCCCACTACAGCGCGAGGGCCTCCCTTTTTCATTTCACACTGATCTTCCCAGAGCCTCAACATACTGACCATAAATATTTAAAACCCACTTACAAACTGGCTAATGTTCACCAGATTGGCTTCTGCATTTTAAAAGCAAACCAAACATGTTTACAGTGTGTTCGTTCATGTTGCTGGTAGAAGCCTCTGAAGCTCGTCTCTGGGATTTCAGCGCATGATGGACTGTGTTCAGGTTTGACCTTGCCTGTCTGAGCCTGAATGAAACATAAACGACAGTACGCTGGACCTCTCTGGTGCAGAGCTGCTTTAAGTTGGTCTCATCAAGTCTGAATTATACAATGAAATACGAATGTCTCATAAATGTATGGATGTGTGTATAAATATTATAGCATGCTTACAAATATAGATAAAATAATAGCAGCGTCGTTTTAAAGGGTTTCACAGTGTAACGGATAACGCACACAAAATGCATCAACAGTTCACGTTCAGGTCATTGCTGTTAATGTCGCTATTGTGCAAAATGCCTTGCGTATCCTTTATTGCATCAAACATCTCCGCGTTTCTGTTGTTTGGCAAAAAAGTACTTTATGTAAAGCACAAGCCCTAAAAAGTGTGAAAGTAGAGACTTTTCAAAAGCTGCTTTCTTCTGCACTATATATCGAAGTGAGCAAGTGCCCAAGTCTGAGACTGAGCAAAAAAGTAAAGAAGTGGTTAAAGTAGATAAGGACAATAAGGAAAAGACACAACGATAATACAGTATTGTTATGATGAGTTACAGAACTGTATCACATAAACAACGGTTTAATTATATTATAATTGCACACATAATTACACAACAATTATACTGCAGCTGTGGAAGCACATAATCCAAGTATCTGAATGTATGTCCACCATACCATTACCTTACAGTTTTCATTATTATTATTGACTATAATAATAAAGTAAATAAATAACTCTGTAGTGTAAATAAAACCTCCAGGCAAGGGTGTCCTTCTTTCCTTATTTTCTCCCCAGATCCTAAATTTAATCTCACTGATGGTTATAATTTGAGTAATTTTTTTTAAAAAATCAGGATTTATTGCCACCAAAATATTTAAGGCTGGTTAATCCGTTTTTTGCAACTGGAATGTAGTTTTTTTTTTTTTAGAACATTTTAATTGTAAGAGAAAAATAAAACAGTTTGAAAGCTAATAAAGAGTCCATTAAAATCAGAAATAATTCTTCTAGATCATTCTGACCAAGCAGCAATTGGTGGTGGAGAAGAACACCTGTGAAAAACACAGACTGAGCTGCTGCCTCTCCTCACTCTCCGCCACCAACAAGTGAACACAGCTAATGTTCCCTGCAAGAGAGGCAATTTTGTTCTCTCCCTCTCACACTGCACTGTGACCCCAAATCCACAGTTTGACTCAGAAAACCATTGGCCATGTCTGCCACATAAAAAAAAGCCTTCCTGTCACAAACAAAATTAATCGACTCTGCTCTGACCTGGAGCAAAGAGGAATTAAAACAGGACTGCTCATCTAAAACACCGGGGACACAGCTTATGCCGAAGGGTCATCTGTGTTAGCCGCGCGGGCCTTTCACTGGCCGTGCAGCCCTTTGTGGCTCTCTAGCCCTCTCAGAGAGTGAGCCAAAGCCAAGCAAGGAGCAGACTCAGTGACTAGCCTCCATAGCCTCCTCTGATGATTTGAGAGCAACCGGGTTATCTGTGTAGGAGGTAAAAGTGCATTTTCCCCTCCAGAGATTTACTGGCTGCTAAGATGGGTCGCAATCAACAGTGCCAATGTTCCTTCTGGTCACATGGACAAATCTCACCGGCTTGTGTTTACTACTGCATTTAATGAGACTGTATACCACACAGTCAGAAGTTTCGACACCCCAGCCAGGTTACATTTTCTGAGTACAAATAAATCCACTACAAACATTTTAAATGAGCATAAAATGTGCCCTAACCTTTGCACAAGCCATAATATGTTTTAACCTTTTTTGTCAATATGTTCAATTCAACAAATAAACAGTAAACGTACATTAACACATGCGACTGTGTGTTTTTGTGTAAGATGAATACTTAATTAAATTTAAAGAATTGACATCATTTGATCTCTCCATGGGCACCAGAACTGTGAGTTGCTAAACCCTTAAATGCTGCGATAAACATCAAAAACGTGATCCAGTGAAGAGAAAGCTACCCGCCTGAGCAAGAAAATATCCATAGAAATATACTTTACATCTAACTTAACATTTATTCTTACTGTGAGGAAACTACAGTTCTGATGGGCTTCCCTGTGCCCCGACGTCGACTCGCACACATCCCAAACATTCTAGAAGCAAATTTTAATGAGTAAAAGGGGATGAAAGCCAAAGACTCTGAAAGTATTGCCGGCAAAGCGGTAGGTAAACTGTGGTTAATCTGTGGAAAAAAAAGATCTTTCTAATGGATGAACTTTATTACAGCGCACTAAATCCATTTTCCCCAGGGGGCTGTATGGGACTGTGTCTGCTACGTGTCCCCAGGTATGCTTCTGTATGCCAATTAACAAGACTGAATTAATTTGACGCCATGTTGGATAGCCTAATGCTCTACCAGGCACGCCGAATAAATTACCGTACGCTGGTAACTCCGGCCCAAATTGTGACTAAGCTTGCTTATCACATCCCACTGCGCCTGGGAGGGGTTGGCGGGACAAAAAAACGAACTTGATTGGGAGTTACTTGGCAACGAGCAGACACCTGGACAAAAGGCGATTCTTGATGGCTCCTCCATCTATCAGGCTTGTGGTAAGAGAGTGCAAATTGCCTCTTCATCCCTCTACACTTCCTCTACCTCCTACTCCTCTCAACACGCAGAGGCTGTCAAACGAGACAAATGCGCATCCCCTTGTTGCAATTAATTTGATTCTTGTTCTGCGTGAGCTCTCGGTGTAGAATTTAATTAAGGCTCCCGCGCGCCAGGACTCACTCCGTCGAAGGCCGGAGCTAAATGGCCCTGTCTCCCAGCCTTCCCTGCTAAGCACAAGAGAGTGATGGAGAGTGAGGGAGCCCCTCGCTCATTTGAGTTCCATGCTTTATGGCTGCTGCCTCTGTGGCAGCGTCTATCTGAGGAAATCATGGAGAAAGTTGCATAGCCACACTGTTTTAGGATTGTTTTCAGATTCCCTGCAGACAAAAACACACACTTCGCTACTGTCAAACTCGTCTCCGCCAAGTACAGAAAGTTGAAGCATGCTCTAAATTCTCATGTAAACTGCTATATAAACCAACATATTTGATATATACACATTTCCACCAAAAGTTCTAATCTCCTGTAAAGAATCAATATGTCAAATAGAATCAATGAAATTAAAAATCTAAACTAAGCCAGTAATTTGTCATTGGTGAACAACACATCAGGGCTTACAGAACACAGCATTATATACATAAGCGAGACACTTTTTTTGGTACACCTACCTCTAATCATTATCCATTTTATTAGCTTCTTAATTACTCCCTACTTACTTTATAGATGCACTTTGTGGTTTGCACTTACAGACTGTAGTTCATGTGTTTCTCTGCTTTATTTATCCTTCTCAGCAGAGCCGTGACACTGACATGGTTTGTGCTATTCATCCTCTAGTCAGTTTCCGGCCACAGGAGACTGTTGGCTGGATATTTTTGGTTGGTGGACTGTTCTCAGCCCAGCTTATACTGAAGAGTTAAAAAATGACAATGGGACTGCTGTGTGTGTTCCACTCTGTGCAGGACACAGAGACATACATACACACACACACACACCCAAACACACACACACACACACACACACAACCACACTCCCACACACCCCCACTCACACTC
>JBBPCW010000006.1:18044748-18065215 GCA_037974425.1 Phenacogrammus interruptus
AGAGAGAGGAAGAGAGAGAGAAAGAGGGAGAGAGAGGGACAGAGACAGGAAGAGAGAGAGAAAGGGGGGGGGGAGAGAGAGACAGGAAGTGAGAGAGGAAGAGAGAGAGAAAGAGGGAGAAAGAGAGAGACAGGAAGAGAGAGAGGAAGAGAGAGAGAAAGAGGGAGAGAGAGAGAGAGAGAGAGAGAGAGAGACAGGAAGAGAGAGAGGAAGAGTGAGAAAAAGAGGGAGAGAGATGGTGTCAGTCCACATAAAACGTATAAAATTATGTATATCTCCGTTTATTCAGTGTGTTCTTCCTTCATTTCTCACTCTTTAACATGCTGTACTGGTCTGAGTATCAGAGTCTTAGTGGTCTGATTCAGCTGGACCCATTCTAAAGTGGCATTTCACAGATTTTCATTTAATGGTTGAGATGTAAACAAAGGGGTTTGATGCAAAAGAGTTCACTGTATAGAACCTTGCCACCTCAGATTTCATTACAATGATCGTGACAGAAACCAGAGGTCAATGTGTCTACAACACATATAAGCATTTTATTTACTTTTCAAAAATACCAGTGAACCAACCATGTGTTTCTGAGTTTTCTTTGGGTACTATCTTCCCAGTAGCGGCTTGCATGTACCTCCTTGCCATGGATGAATGAAAAAACCTAATATACGTCAAAACTATCATAAAACAATGTCTCAGGTATCAGGCATCATAAGTAGCCCATTATAAGTAGTCAATAGCTTTTGTGGCCTCTGGTTCCTATTACCACTGTGAATTCTGACTCAAAAAAATTCTCTGTAGCATTTATATCAAATGACCCTGAATGCCTGTTCATAACTTTACCATTCAGTTGGAATTCTGAAGTGAAAAAAGTGAAATTCAACTTTTTTTGTCACAGACTAAGACAATAACAGAGCATAATAGATAGTCCATCTGCATACATAACTGGGAATTTTAAAAACCTAGAGCCCAGAAAAAAGGCAAGGGGCAAACTTCAGTCAGTTTTTGTTGTACAAATCCTCAATTTCTGGTGCGAGTAGGAGCTGGGAGCGTCTCTGTTGTTCCAGCTCAATTGTTCCCTCCTCTCCTCTTGAACAGGAGATTAGAGGAAGGGAGAGAAAGAGAGAAAGGGATGGAGTATTACACTGGGGCTCCGTCCCCGCAGTCTGCTCAATGTAACTTTATCAGGGTGGTTGAAAGGCTGTATTTAAATAAATCATTCCTCATGCTAATGGGTGGCCCCTCCATCACGGCTCCACTCTGATTCCAATTAAGGAGCACAAAGGGAGCCGTGGGGGCGGAGTGGTCTGGAGCCGTCAGGTGTGAAATACCAGCCCGCTTCCTTCCACTGCAACTGGAGCCATTGAAAACAGGCCTTCAAACTCCGTCAAGAACTTTTTTCACCACAGACGTGCTGGAACTCTGTGATGGACGAGGAGCAACGTTATGGTGGGAAAAGCATCCCATTGATTTTATGGAAAACTCGCTTGTGAAAAGAAATGAGTCTATGGGAATTTAACACTAGAGCAAATGTGTGCTAGGGAAAAGAAATACTCACAAATTTCTATTAAAGAACCAGCTGCAAGAGCAAATATATCAGTTCTCTAACCCCAAAACCCTCAGTGTCTCCAGGGGAGCTGTCCCTGTAACTAAAGACTGAATAAGAGCGTCAGCCGAAATGCCCCTTTACCAAAAGTGCAACTCAATAGCTTGTCATTGTATATACTATATCATAAACCACTAGAAAGTATTGTAGTCAAATGTGCCTCCTGAGATGCTGAAATTAATACGGATGCAGAAAATGTGTGACTGAGGAAATGATTCAAGGGCCTACGTGAGCATTACAACCACACATCTAAAAGTGGCAAAGACAATCACATTTCAGTCTTAGCTCCTGAGGTAGCTTCAGGATTAGTGAACAAAAGGTGTCTTGGGGTAAAAAGGTCCCTCTCTGATCAAAGTGCACCTAAGAGTGCCGAAATGCCATGGGAAAAATAATAACGGTGGAAGTCTATCAAGCTTTAATGAGGCAGAAAGCCTTTGATTTATTCTTTTTCTTTTCAAACTGAAGCAGATCATGCTCGTGACACTGCCTAACAGGCGAGGGACATGACAGAATGTAATTTTATAATGTGAATGTGACAGCTTAATTGGTTGAATTTCCACAAATGAAGTTCTGCTACAATGGCTCCTTTGAATGCTGCACTGTGTACTGCTCTGAAGCATGCATCAAATCATATGGCGAA
Organism: Phenacogrammus interruptus; assembly: GCA_037974425.1. NCBI lineage: Eukaryota > Metazoa > Chordata > Actinopteri > Characiformes > Alestidae > Phenacogrammus > Phenacogrammus interruptus. The sequence continues at coordinate 18,046,986 of JBBPCW010000006.1, forward strand.
AAGATGCACTCAGAGTTGAGCATAACAAATAATGCAGGCAATCTTGCGTGAGGCTTGTGCTCTAGGCTCTTCAGATCATGGCATTTTACCATCGTCTGGCCATGCCCTCTAGCTGCAACCAGCTGACAATACTATTGTGAAAAAAGCCTCTATAAAATTTACAGAAGGAAGGTGCAAGAAACCCAGACAGAAACTTGCTGAATTTTAAACTTTGTTTGTTATGGTATAATTTTTTCGTTCTTTCTCTGTGATTGTTTAGTTCCATGCATGTCTACACACACACACACACACACAATGCCAGGACCCAGATTTGAACCCCCAACCCTGGCGGTGTGAGGCAACAGTGGTACCCACTGTGCCACCATAGGGCTCTAATATAAATAAAACAATAAATGGCTAAAGCTTAGAAGTTACAGTGTCTTAAGTCCCTTAAGACACGGATGACCCTGGGAGCTTTGAAAATCACTGCTGTAACTGCAGCCTACTATTTTTAGGCTGAAATGTACAATGTATTTATGCATTTCACTGCTGTATTGTCTGCTTACTGTATTTTCTCAGATTTACAACCCATTCTCACTACTGTTTCACTGTTATATTGTCTATTTATTGTGTTGTCTCTGTCATCCCCGGCACTTTCTTCAATGTCAGTCAGTTCAAATGTGTACACCATATTTCCTGACATTTAAATGATCTCGATAGCCATTGTGAGACATGCAGTTTGTGATATCATCAGTTTCCATCATCAGCTGGTTTAAGCCTCATGTTCTCTGAAACAGGCCAAGTTTAGGCTTTTATTCTGTTCTATAAATGCAACATGTTGCCACACATTTGCCCACATTCCAGCACAGAAAGGTACATGTGACCACAAAGCTCAGGTATGCACTCTGTGCTTATGTTTCCATTGCTGTGATGTTTCCTCGGAGAACTCTAACCTCACTGTCGTCTTATTCGTACTGACATTCACCGGAACAGTAAAAAGTCTTTTTTCAAGCGTCCTTTCAATGTCCTTTAGAGTGATAGAAACTTTCTTTTTCATAAACTTCACCCACTAAACCTCCTGGTGATATACTGCTCTGACCCCAAGTGACACCTCGCAGAGGCGAACAGTGGACACGCTAGAGGAAGATAGTCAGGAAACATTACAAGTGTGGGTGTGTGGAGAAGATATTAACAAGAGACAGACAGTGTAATTGTAGCTGTGGATGTGACACTTCTTGTAGTTTATGGAGATTATATCGCTGTGCGCGGTGGCTGTTCCAGGCTGGGATTAGCCCTATCACTAAGCTTCAGCTGGTAATAGATTGTGTTAACAAGCTCCTGAGCATTGAGGGCTTATGGTTATTAGGTTAGATTTATTAGTCAATTAAGGGCCCGGAGTGAATGAAAGATGGAGGCGTTGAAGGAGCATGGCAGGCAGAAGATGAATGTGTAGCAGGGACACGGGCAGGGCCGGGCAGGGGAGGGCCGGCGCAGCCGAGACTTACTTCGTACTGTTTAATGATTCCATACGTCTGAATGGGCTCTCGCCATTTGAGGGCGATCTTCTCTTCGTAGGTGCTTCCTTGGATAGACTCCAAGGGCACGGCGCCTGGTACTGCAATACAAAGAAACAAATGTTTAAATGAATGAAAGAGAGCGGGAGGGAGCGAGAGAGAGAGAGGCAGAGAGAAAGAGAGAAAGAACTGGGTTTTTCAGCGAAGTGATGTATTCAGCTGATCATAGGCGTATTGATTCTCCGCTACTTCCAAAGACCAGAGTTGATCTTTTCTGTTCTAAATCAATATTCTCATACACTTGCATTCTCAACAAACAACTTCACCCTTTAAATGAGTCTTTTCAAATGCAGGTGCTATCACACATATTATTGCATGAGCCATGGTCAAAGAGAATATACAAAAACAAGGCCGGACATAAAAGTACATATTTATTCTGGCCTTGGCACGGACTGGCCAGCTGTCTCGTTAAACATTCTCCGCCAGTTCTAAAAGATTTTTGTTTGTCTCTTCTACAAAAGCTCATATAAAACCACGGTTTATTTTCTGTAATCAAGTTTCATAAATTGATAATGTGAACAGAAAGAAAGTGCCTCGCTTGCACATTGCATCCTGCAGCGCCAAACAAACTAACATTCAGGTCAAGGATGGTCACAGCAGCAAAAAGGGAAGGACGAAATGCCGAGCAGAAACATTCATTTCTGCGATCAAAGGAAGAGTCAAAGGTGTCAAGTCGATTTATTCAACACGAGAAGCTAACATGTCTGAAAGAGAGCTGTTGGTGTAATTGGTGCTATTCATATATTCAAAATACTTGACCAGGCAAGTATTAGATGGAAACCCGATATTCTTAAAAACCCTTCGATTAAAGTTCAATTAATGCAAACAACATTAGTCCAGACGGAGACAATGTTTTCTCTATTGAAACGTTGGCCTTAACTTTAACACTGGCCTTGATTAAACGCTATAGTGTCAAAATAGATGATTGAAAAGAAACAGCAACTAACAGAAAACAAAATTAAACTCTTTACCCCCAAAAAACCCTGAAAAACACAGAAATATAAAAATGACACTCCTCACCATCCTCATCTGTCAGAATAGCCAGCTCTTGGCTCTCCTTGACACCCTCTGGGTTGCGTAGCACCAGCTTGACGCTGACGTTGGTGTAGGGCGACAGGTTGTGGATGGTGTACTGTGAGATCACGTTGCGAAGGTCAATCTCTTCCTCTTGAGTCTCCTCTTTGCCATTCACCTTGTATCGGTACTCCACAGTCAGGTTGTACCTGTAGCAACGGGTAACATTGTAGCCAAACGGCTCCCAGCGCACCGTGATCTGCCTGGATTTGATATCCACCACCTCCAACCTCCGAGGACCATGCATGGGATCTGAGAGAGACAGAGAGGCAGGCATGATAGGTAAGGAAAATGTTATCTGTGCTCCAATATAGTGGAAAGAACTGAACGTCAGCTAACACAAATGTAGCTAGTGACTGTACCCTTAAACCAGTTGGTAGCAGCGGGGGTTGCTTTAGGACGACCCCTAAAATTTCATCACAACATGGCATTAAAATGGTTAACAACGGATCATAACTCGTCTTGAGGTTCAGCAGTTTTAGCCAGAACAAAGTTCAAAGTATCTATTTATAAGTAGAAAGGACAAATAGTAAACATATGTATTTATAATTTCTAAATGCAATATGGTATTTTCCCCCCAAAAATGTGCAAATGTTGGTTTAGCAGGGCTCCTAATCATGGATGGAATAAATTCCTTCTTGACAAAATTACTGGCATATCAAACAGCTGCTCAGCATCCAGTAAACAATGAATTGGTTCATTGATTACAACTTCATAGCCCTAACTATATTTAGAGCATTCTTTCTCTATTGCTTCAAATTGAGTTGCTGCACGGCCTCGCCTCAGCAATGCTGAGTGATCCATGATGGGAATCAGCATTTATTATGATGAGAATTTCTGTTGACCAGACAAGTCCCAACCCAACCCGCCCCCCACTCCCTTTAGTCCTCTATGAAGACTGACCAGAGAAAGATGCTGCCTCCTACATTCCCAGAGGTACTCCTATGCTGGTAACAGGATCAATTTCCATCCAGGGTTCAATTTGTGGACCATTTCTCTGAAGCACTTTCTATATGCCGAGATCCTTGCAGTTTTCACACAGGCCACCGTTTCAAAAGGCCGCAGGATGCCCCAGACAGGCAATCCCGTGTGCCTGTGTGCACCCTGATCAGGGCTGAAAAACACAACCTTCTTTCCAAATCTGTTCTTTCCAAGGGCCTGAACAGTCAAGGAGGAGCTGAATCACACAAACTGCACGCCAGTTCCCAACACACCTTGACAAATGAACAACAGTCCAAAGTGTAGAGGTTCACATGTAGAGGTTATGTACCGTGTTCTCTCATATTGCATAGATATCACAGGAGGGATATAATAACACGGGGCCTTTCAAAAAGGCCTTGACATGAATATAAAGAACAAACAGTAAAAAAATGGGTTAGATCTGAAGGGTCCATTTCTCTCTGGGTCTGTGTGAACGCCTCAAAGTCAAGAGATAAAATGTATCTTCGTTTTTATTCAGGGCACACAAGCCCGAAGATTAAAACAAGAGGCTGGAAACACCCTTTAATCCGCCGCCTTGTAATAAAGCTCCAACGGAGTGTGTTTTATTGCATTAGTGTGTGAGTAGAAGATAGCAGACATGTGGTATCACCACGGTGCTGAATCCTAAACAAGTGAACTGAATTCAACTCATCTCTGTAGCTGCAGATCTGTTTCTAGAGGTGATTACTAGCCCTGGGAGATTCATCATCTATACCATGATGCTAAAACGCTGCTTTCCAGTTTTAGTGATGAGTTTAGCTAGTTAATGGTATTATATCTGTGAAGTAATGGACTTGAAATAGGGATGTGTCTGTTGAACAAGATGAAAAAGTATCATAGTCCATTGTCACCAAAAGATTCTGCTATTCCACAATACAATAAATGTCTCATTCAACACTGTTTTAAAATATTGCTTTATTCTAAAGATCTGTCTGATGCTGATAATCATTTAGATAATTATGTTTCAAAGTGATTCGGATACCGTCATGCATCATTTTTTAATGCCTTTTTGTGCATAATATCTGACAGTTATGTGGAAGTTATTTGCTAGATGCAAGGAACAACTGAATTGACTAAATAAAGGTCTTTTTCTGTCTGGCTAGTGTAAACAGTGTAAGCTTTCTTTTGGTGTCAAAGAAAACAGAAGAAGTAATTCTTTCAGCATTTAATAAACTGAAGTAGCAAACTGAAAATGCGAACTAAAATGCAAACTTCAACACCATGATACATCTGGAAAACATCACAACATTGAATATTATTAACACACAAGCCAGAATTAGCATTTACGGCTGATCAACAATGACTTTAACTAGCCAAAGCCCTCATTAGATGCAACACAGCACTTTAAGACGACCGCCTGCGATTTCAGTCTTTTAAAAATATGTTCTGTTTTTGAAATGAGGCTCTGAAGCTTAATTACTGTGTTTATTTTGATCGGGATAAGATAAGAAGAGAGGATAAGAGAGAATATGTCAACCGCAGCCTATACCCACAGTCTGCTTGTGTTACAGTGGAATAAGGTGAAAACATCTTTCTGAGCACTTTGTGCAGGACCTATTATAATATTTCACATGCAGAGAAAAAAAAAACCATGGTATAATTCATCCCCAGCACAGTAATCAACAATGACAATCCCGGGAGTATGGATATGTCTCTTTCTCGAGAGGCCCGCGTTTGGTGAATACACGAAGAGGTGCAATTTTCGCACACAATGGAAAGCGAAGCTTGCTCGCCTGCTGCTGTGCAATGGAGAAAGAAGTGCTTCAGCTGAACTGAGAGCAGCCTTGGGTTCATGGCCACTTCCATCGCAACAGAGACAATGCTGAAAGAGCAAAAGATGCAAACAATGCCTTTTCTGTTAGATAAAACAGGTGTCTGACAGGAAAATACAAAAAATGTCTTTTCTGTTCCCGCAGCCTTTGATGACACTCCAAAAGAGCCCAAGTCCACGGACTGATGGAGGCTTTTTTAAACAATGGCAGCCATGCTTTTGGCATAGAGGGGCAAGAGAAACCTGTACAGCATCAAGGTCAGCTTTGAGTACGGAGACTACAGAATAGACAATACAAAAGTGCTCCACAAGTATGTGATTGGCATCCCTGCAAAGACAGATAAAAACTGCTACACTAATTTTAATGAAATTATTAGATGTTAATGGATATTCAGTGAATACCCGTTTACATATAACGAGGTGGCCTGCAAAAATTTCAATAGAATATTTCATTTTAATGAATAAAATTTGCTTGTTTACTCTGTCCCCCACTAGAAACTTAAATGTTTGCATCAGACTCCCAATTTTGCAAGTAGGTTCATAAAATTGAGAAAATGTAGTCTCATAATAATGTCACGTTTATCAGTGAAAACACCTGACTCCACTACAAGCCAGGCCAATAGAGACAATCAAACGCTACATCAATGAAACACTTCTTAGAACTTCAGCATGAATGAAATGTGTTGGCTTTGTGACATCACAAAAACTGTGATTCTTAAATGGGCCGTTTTGAAGCTTAGTTTTCATATTGATAGCAAGCGAATGAAAGTCGAAATGTTAACAATATACATAATAGCTTTTTTAATTCCAGAAAAGTAATGATGTGCCCTTTAATATATTGAAGCGCATCATAATTACAAAATGTAGCAGATGCATGTATTTTGTCCATATCATGCAGGCCTAAATGAGATGCATTATTAAAAAGAGGTAGATAAATGTGCCATTTGCCCCAGTCTGATAGACACCCCTTGCCCACCATCCCTGATCTCCTCCTGTATTTTCACTGATACAGTGCCTCCACACCGAAGCTCAGAGACCGAAATAAAAAAATCAGAACTCTAGTAAACCTAGCGTAGTAATAAATTGTAATAAATTGATAGCACTGAATAAAAGTAACATGCCATTAGATCTGCCACAAGAGCCAAGTTTTAATTTGCATTGTAACTTTCTTCTCAGTACCAGATGAACATTGTTAACAAAGCAGGACCATAAAAAATATCTATGCACGCCCATAAAAATGCTAAGTTCAATGATTGTGTTATGAAAATGCTCGGCAAATACTGATTACAGGCCGTTACAAATTTTCAGAATGTGAAGTTGACGCATTATAAAGTTGACGCATTATAGGCTGTTAAAGACAATCTAAATTAATGATAAAATAAAAGCCTGAGCCTGAGGCTGTGCGCAGAAGGTAAAGGCTTCAGCATGCATGTGTAAAGATCCAATACAAACAGGTTTATATCTGAATCCTGATTCTTTACATTTGCATTTCATCAATACTGTGGATGTGAAAACAGCCCATAGGAACAGGTGCACTGTATATCTGAATCCTGATGCTTTAAGTCTGCATTAGAAACCCAGAGCCAAACGGTCCACAGAATGCAATCAGAGTAGAACAGAAATGGCCAGGCTGCTGCAAGCACCCGTTGTGTGTTGATTGTGCACAGAGGAAGCACTTAGCTATTAGAACCCATAATCACAGCTCTTCAGCTCAATGCTACTAATGGAGGAAATATGAATATTTACGTGCGAGTAGAACAAATTGCAAAAATGTGGAAAATGCTGAGCTCAGTATTGTAAAGTGTGAACCTGGTGCTTTCCTTTTCATTCCAGCGCCCTTTTTTCCTCCCTATCTCCATTGATGTTGCAGTAGTGGCAGAAAGGTTGACTGAAGTGATGTGAAAGGGAAAATGAAAGTGTGAAAAGGTCGGATTGGATGCTGTGTAATAGCTGCTGGCTACTTATGTGAGATGATGACAATGGGTCTGATTGAGAGGTGTCTTGGGGAGAAGAAAGTACAGCTGACAGCTATCAGGTAGAATTCCACTGCTGATTTTGAAAGGCGGTGAGGAGCGGGAAGCCCTCTGTACATTACAGAAGTCACTGCCATACTGGCAAAGAGAGGCATTCCCGTTCAGCACGTACTGACCTACAGACCTCCATTTACTGCGCCTTAACATGAATACGTAACGCTTTATAAACGCGCTCCTGATCATGAATTAGAAGGTATAAGCTGTAGAGTTCAACAGGTTACAGGTAATAAAAAAACACCCTGTTTTTATTATATGTCTGCTGGTCTTAAAGTTCAATATTACTGTCAGATGCATGTTTTTTTTATGAAATAAATGTTTATACAAGAAATATACATTTGCTGGAGGGTCGCTCGTGAATCAAAGGTCCCACATGTGTGATGTGATTTCCGTCAATAGAGTCTTTTACTCACACATTTTTTTGATTAACACATTCTTTATCCCCCCTCTCACAAATTCCCAGGTCACTGAGCACAGAGGTAACAATAACTCACGCCACTCTGCTAGAAAACCTCTGACCTCTCTGGGACGTCAATGAGGCCAATGAGGGCATCTCTATTAAAATACATCAAACAGGTCAGTCAGGGGGGCCACTCGAAACGAGGCACACATTGCAATTACATAGGCAAGGCTATTTGGAGGCCGTGCTCCTGCCGGCAGAGACTGTGGGGGGAAAAATGTGTATTGGATTAAATAGCAAAGCAGATTTCTGAGCAATTGTTTGACAAATATAAAAACAATCAGATGCTTTCATGATGTGCCTGATTTTTCCTTGCAGGAAAACCACAAAGCCCTTTTTGATCAAGGAATGTTTGGTCAGAAAGTCCTGAGATCTGCTCTGAATATGTGTGCCAGAACCCATACAGACCAACGGACAATAGCTACAAAATAAACGGTTCGTTTTGTAATGGGGACGCTTTACAGGCAGGATGTATTTAGATATATATTGTGGTCATCTTTTTTCTACTAAACAAGAACTACACAGTCTCGCAGCCATTTTTACTGTTTTAGTTTACTGTAGTCATGACAAATGGACCAATAGTAAGGGTCCTAGAATAAAATCTCATTCTATCAACATATTCTCAAACTTAAAACGGTTTTTCCTTATCATATAAAGTAAACATTTCTGAGACACAAGGCTTTGTTTCCCCATTGAGAATATGTGAATGTGAGAATCACAAACATTAATAACTATGCAATATATTGCAAGGCTGAAAGTGTCGAATAAGAACAAACAAGCACACGTCTCTCTCACACACAGTACATCTAAAATCACATGCCTTCTCTTGCACACCTTTCAGACCTCAACAAAAGGGCTATTTTAAGACGAGCTCTTTTAATGGTACAAGGTCCCGATTGCCCACTACACTCATTCTTCATCCTACTCCCATCAAACCATAGAACACTAACCTGTAAGACTGTGCATTTTACAAAAAGCTTTGACCTTAGTCATATCATCTCTTTACAAATTACCACATTGAAACAGATGCTCTTAAATGCAAGCCAGATTATATATAGACCGTTATGAGTGTTTATAGGTTGCCTGTGGTTTTGCCTGTTCTGTGTATAGTATGTTTATAATGATGTATTTCTTCTGAATAATAGGATAAATATGGCTCAAAAACCACATAGAGCTGCATGTGAAAATTTGGTCAAATTGATCTTGCTTAGTTAATACAATATCTGTACTGAATATTTTCCATGTATGATTTGATATTAATTTCATATATTGCAAAACTAAGTGTGTGGCATCTGGCATCTTTTCAGATGATCCACTTTCGTTTTTGTAAGTTCTCAGAGCTTGTTTGATTTCATTCAAGTCAGATGTAGACAATTCCAGATTTTAATAAACTAAGCGACCCTTCTCAGGGTGCTGTGTTTGCCCTCAATGGGGTTAACTAAGTGACCAGCAGAGGATTTAAAAATGTAAGATTAACTATCAGATATATATAAAAAGAAGACTATCAGATATATCTAAGTACATCCTACTGGTAACTTTCACTGTCTTAGATAAGCCACTTTCAATGCTGTCTGAACAAAAGATCAAAAGCAAAAACCTTTCAGTAAAAGAACACCTTGCCAACATATCAGTGTGGAAGACTGTGTATATGCTGTGGCTGTAGCACAGGAAATATCGTAGGGATGGGTGGAAAAAAGAAGTCTACTAAATATACACACATCCCAGAAGCTAATGTCCCATACTCAGCGAAGAAGCTGCAAAAAAAAATTGTTTGGATATTACAACAAGACAGCGACTGGAAAATACATCAAACTCATCCTGGAACTAGAAGTGAAAGATTAAGGTTTCACCATCCACTATCCATAAGTTCTAAAACAAGAACAGAAACATTGAATATAAGAAATATTGTGATTTCAACCTTATTGTGTACTGGTTGAAAAGGTGCCCCATTTTATATTTTATTTTAATGTTAAATTAATGCAAATAAGTAATAACAGTGGATTAAAATGCACTGTTATCATACTTAAGGAGGCTTTATGCTAATGTTGCTCTTTCATCTCAACAAAATATGGAATCAATCTATTCATAAGAAAGCAGAAAAAAGCCACTGTAAAACTCTCTGGGAAAATAAACTGGTCTTATCTCTGATACTTTTGGGGAAGCAGAGGTTCTCCTAAATCACTATCAACTGGTCTTTCTCAGAATTCTCAACTCAAGTGATATTGTCTGATCAGTAACCTCGCTCCAGGTCAGTGGAAAACTTTATAATAAAAGCAGGTGTTTTGTCTCGTTCCATTTCATATTCAGAGAAAAACTGACACTGGCTTTAACTGACAAATGAAGTAAAGGAAAATGACGTGAAACACTTTTCCCTGTAAAGACAAGCCCTACTGTAAACAGTCCAGCAAACAGGACTCAGAAGGCAATGCCTCATCTCTCATCATCTCAGTTTCCTCAGATCATTAGTACACCTTTCACCTCCTCGACAAGCTCCTGCCCCTAGAAGCACACTAGTTCTCGATCCACCTGAACTGGAGAACACCTGCATTACATTTGGAAGGCTTTGATTTTCTCATCACACTTACTCTTGGTCATAACTCACACTGAGAGGGAGAACGGAGTATTGATTAGCCTCGGCTGGGCGGCAAAAAGAAAAAAGAAAAAAAACTGCTTCACCAGTCCAATCACTGTTTATTTACACCGATTTTCTGTTTCTGCATTGCATGTATTTGTGTGTCAGTAAAATGCCATGAGAGACAGTGAGAGAGAGAGAGTTTGTTTTGTAATTATGGTGTGAGAAACCAATAAAGTGTATCCTTGTGAAGACTCTATATATGGAAAACTCTCTCTCCCTCTCTCTCTTCCTCTCTCCCTCTCTCTCTTCCTCTCTCCCTTTCTCTGTCTCTCCCCCTCTCTCTCTCTGCCTCTCCCTCTCTGTCTCTCTCTCTCTCTGCCTCTCCCTCTCTCTCTGCCTCTCTCTCTCTCTCTCTCTCTTCCTCTCTCTCTCTCTCTCTCTTCCTCTCTCTCTCTATCTCTCTCTGGCCCCCACACACATAAATATTGCTAAAAGCTTATTAATTTTCTGTATAGAGTAATGGACTGTGTGCGCAAAAGGTTCTGTTGGAAAAAGTTTGGGCACCACTCATTCATCTATGGCACATTCTGCTTTATTTTATATTTTATTTTTTCTGTTCAATCAAACAGAATTAGGCAGAAGAATCTAAATGTCCCATTAAAATGTGTTTTCTACAGAGGATGTGTATTTACTTTCATTCGGTAAATTAAAAAAAAAAACCCTGTAATTTGACCAGTGGTGTATTACTCTTGTTCAGTTTAGAATGAATATATTTAAGCATATAAATGCTTCTGATTAAAATGTCCAAGCTTTTACATAATTAGTATACTGAATCTAGAATCTGAAAGAATCTAGAAAATCTAGAAAAGAAGCTTTTAGAATAATCAGCAATGCTCCAACATTTTTAAGATAACAGTAACCAAAAGTTGACAAGCAAAAACAGCATTGATAGTGTACCAATCAGAATAAATCCTCTCTCATATATTGTCAGTATAAAAGTCAAGCAACCTAATTATTAAAAACAAAACCTACATGGCATGTTGTCTGCAAATTCTCAGTAGTCTCAGATGACTCAAACAAAATGTGAGTAAAGATTAAGGTTAAAGGAAGGACACAGTTTTTCTTCTAAATATCACTTTTGCTTGTGACATTTCTAATAAATACTTCAAATCCATTCTATATGCCTTACAAACTTCGCCAAGCTGCACAACCACACTTTTGGACAAAGGTAAAATGTGTACAGTAAGTGCAGCTTTGATCAAAATTGATAATACCACCATTAATATCAGCATTATGCAAGTCAAAACTGTGTGGTGCTTTCCTTGCCATTTATTCATTGGGCCTCATGAACAAGATGGGCGGTTTAAACCCCTGCATCAATCTTCAGAGAGGACACTCAAGACTCTTCACGGTGGCGCGTGAATGGCTTCAATCAGGAGAGGACCAATCCGAGCTCTCTTCCAGATAATAGCTTCGAGTGCCTGACACACCCTCGTCATGGAAATTGAGGGTGAGGGGTCAAGGTGGACTCAGAAGCGAAGATAAGTGAATTTCATTACGTCTTAAGCCTCAGCTAAGGGGCTCTGGCACTGACACCCATCATAAATTCTGTAATAGATAGCGAGGGAACTGGCCGTTTTATCTATTACCCTGTGCTTAAAAGGTAAGGTGGACACCTAAGTGACAGGCAGTGGCCTCCATGCTTTGTTGAAGATGGATTTGACAAGATGCTAATAAGCAAGACATGGTCCATGTAGCGGATTGTGCTCATCATGAGCTTCATCACAGAATTTGCTGTCACTGGATATCGGAAGCACTTGTGCTCAGGTGAAAATCCGTTCCCGCGTGGACACCATTTGTATTCCATCCAGTGGATAAGCTGCATCTCTCCTGTGTTTCCAGTGCAGTCTAATAATTCTAATTTGACATTTAGATGTCAACTATTCATATCTACCAAAGACTTGACATTTAAATAACACTCCCTGTCATTAGCATCACATTATTGGCGTTTGGACAATGTTAATGGGTTGGAAGGGCAACCTTTTGCCATTGCACTCTGTCACCTGCACTGTCCGCACATAAAAATAAACCCATGCATGAAATGAGAAGAAGATACTTTATAAGAGAACAGACTACTATTTCTGCTTCTAGAAGGGTTGATTCATGGTCCTAAGATGTGTTTATTTAAAAGAAACACTCGGCCAAAACATGAGTAATAGAGCGTCTCTACATCTGTTTAAACCTGCATGCAGGCATTCTACATTCTACTGCAGTTTTTGAATTCTGGTTTAAATTCTAGACAAAAACCCTCTGATGTATCTTAAAGGTGGGAGGAAATTTGGAAAAAGTTTTTGTTTTTGAATGTGGGTTTGAATGTGGGAACGTGGGTTTATTTCTTCACCTGCCATCCATAACTATGCAAGTACTCTCACACTTATTGCTGTGGTGGGATTCCTAATGGTTGTATGAGGTGTTTCTGCATAAGACAATGTGTAACGGTCTGGTCTTTTCTGTTTTTTGGTTCTGTTTGTGTTCATGTTCTGGGACTGTTATTTTGATTGGTGTCATGTTTAGTGCTTGTGTCACGTGACCTGCCTTGTGTTTCGTTCTCTGATTGTATGCATTATTTAAGTTCTGTTTTGTGTGACACACACCATCAGTCCATCGCCTTATTTCACCTTATTACCCTGTCTGTTTTCCTGTTTCACGTTCATGTTCTTGTTCCTAGCCAGGTTTCTGTTCATTTTCTGTTTGATTTTGTAAATAAAGTCGTCTAGCATGGATCCCTGGCTTCCAGCCTGTTCCTGGACATCCCAAGGTAGCTCACGACTGAGGGCTAGCCCCCTCACCGTGACACAATGCAATGATAAAACAACAAAAGATACAAGATTTAGAATTCTGTCAAACCGATGAGGCTGTGGGATGCAATGTTGTGCTACAGAATATTTCATTCCACGACAGATAATATATCAAATGCTAGTATTAGACTGAAATGCCTATGTTTAATGAATTTTAACATTTGTATTCATATTTTTTTCTGTAATTGTCCACTTTCATGAGTGTATAAACAGATTACGATGTCTTATGCGTTGATGTCTGTTGCATGGTGTTGCTTTCTCTACCTGCTCTGGCTGCGGGAGCAAGGTTTGCCTCTTTTCATGTAAGCAGCGTGCTGGAACAGAATAAAGGTATTAGTCCCGGATGAAGGGTAACAAATTGGCCATGGCCAAGGCAGCATACTTTTTTCTCCTGCGCTGGCGGGTGTGATGAAATGGACGCAGGGAGATGGAGAGAGATGTTATCGTTTTTTCATCCACTTCAGAAAGACAGAACTGCGCTGGTCGTCCAGCAGATCGATGCTTGCCTCACTGTTCTAAGACTTTCTTTAGAACAGCTCCACTAAAGCAAATGCTAAACAAGGTCTGTACTCATGACCATTATAAATAATGAAAGCAAGGACAATATGAAGTGTTTTACCATTTTTGAATGTTAGAAATGAAGCGTCCTGGAACAATGACTCCAAAATCTCAACCCAAGGCTGTGTGAGAACCGAACGAAGGTTAGATATACTTCTGGCATTTTCAAAACAAACTTCCAGAGGCACTGCAGCATGACTATCTTGATTAAATGTTTAAGTGGAGGTGATACTGGCAATACTAATCTGATGTTTATATCATTTTTCCGAGGGGATATAAGCTCACTTCACTTCATGGCTTTCCCTTAATAACACCATCCATCCTGTCAGATAACAGTGGTCTCTTCTTCTCCAGTTTAGCCCACTCTTCCACATTTCAGCAAGGGTTCCTCTGTGCCAGTCTCAATATCACCAGGAAACAAAAATTTGTTTCATTATATTTTGTAGTGTTTCTTATACAATCTTGACTCGCTGATTTCTGTGGTAACGTTTATTTTCATTTAGCTTCAAGAGTTTCGAAAAAAAATTAACTTTGACTTGGTTTTTTTGTTATACGTATAACGTTTGCATATTAATATGTTGTTTGTTTGTTGTACATGTAGATAACAGGGTTGCCAACTCTCATGCTATGAGCGCGAGACACACGCATCCGTGAGAAAAATATGAAAATTATAGTAGTATTACAACAACCTTATAATGAGAAATATCCTTGAAATTTAGTTTATCTCCAGAACCATTGAGGGTTGGGAAAAAAAATGATGTGATTTTTTGAATCAGTGTACAGAACTTGACTAAGCAATATCAAAAATTGCAATGAAACAGACCTATCATAAAAATTGGTTGCCCAGTGTATTTTCATTTGTTTTTCCAAAATTGGTACTGAGTTCTGGGGATTTTGCGAATCAGTCAATGGGATGTTTGTTATGTTTGTTAAACCAGTCCCACACAGACACCCTGTGGTTACCATCCTGGGATGTGAAAGCATTAATGTTGCTTGCTTGAAACACAAAGTTAGGAAGAGTGGGCTAAAATGGACAGTAACTGTCTCCAGAGACGGTCGGTATCCTTAACTGACAGGACTGATGCTGTTATTACAGTAGGGAGACTGGCTTATTGTAAATGTGTCAGAGTGAATCAAAAACGAATTGTGGTTTCAGGGTTAGGTAGGGGCTATGAAACAGTTGAGGGTTTTCTTTCTCTTGAGTATCTCATCTTTATATTGCTTTGCTGTGTCACCTTTCTGCAGGCTGAAGAATTCCAAATCCCTCGAAGTTTTGTAATAATGGGGTCAGAAATGTTTTCAGACTGTTTTGCCTGTCCCAGTTTGGATGGATTGGAGATGTAAGGGTTGTGGAGTTGTGCTGTGACAGCAATGATGCGCCTCTTAATGCGGAGGAGCGACAGCCGATCATGTTGACTGAAGGCCGAATGTCAGTCATGTCTCTAAGAGTCAGGCATGAGGCACTAGCGCTCTGATTATACAGCCCTGTAGTGGATGCTTCACTGAAAAGGCAAAAAAAAGAATAAATAACAAATATTTTTAAAAAAGGAGGAAGGGAAGGTGTTGCTGAAAACACCATCTAAGAGAGAGCATTGCTCAAGAGGGCATTTCATGTTCGTGTCAAAGTCTCGAGTCTGATCTCTGTTACTCGGCTCCATTACTATGCAGCCACGCACCAACTGGGCCAGCTGGGAAGGAGAGAGAACACCAGAGATTCACTCTTGTATTGTTTTTAAAAAAAAATCTTTTCATAGGAAAAAAAGGCCAGCGAACGGATTTATGCAATATCAACACAACCATCTGGGTAATGACAAGGCTTTCATCCTTATCAAAGGCCTTTTCATAGCTGACGGAAGCTGAGCAGTAATGATGGCTTTTGACAACCGACAATCAAAACTCAATTACTCTAGCAAGAGTGGCTCTGCTGCACAATGGCACTGCTGCAAAGATGGCGCATGTCATAGCGAGACGCTCTGTTCCAGCACAGAGCTCATCCTGCCTCAGAAATAAAGCGCTGAGACATAAAGACAGAGACACATCTGCCATTAATTTTTCAAATTCAAACCACAAGTTGAGAAGCTCGTTGGCGTCCCAGAGAAGGCTGGGTTTCTCTGCCTTCCCGCTCATGGACTTCCTGCTCTTGTGCTAACTTGTTTTTTTTCTGTGATTTTGCAAAGCGTCAGTTTCTTAACTTTCTTCAACCTGTCAGTATTTTTCAACATTATGATGAAAATAACTGGTTGGGAAGGGATTTGTCATTTATTACTGATTTTAGCAAAGTTCAAGAATATGTGTCCACAGATTTATGCCCCATTAAATGTCTTGGAGATATTCTGGAGTAACATGCAGAAACGCAGCAGTCACGAATGCTGAATGAAGCTGAAAGTGCTGTTTCAGAGGCTTCATAATTGCTGCAAGAACAATTCTAGTTGTTCTAGGTGAAACTTGAGCTCATATAATGCAACCAGATGAAGAAGTTTCTGTTGAACATCTTTGGTCTCTGAAATAGTTTGCACTTGATATTCTCCATAACTGGGTAGATTCTGCCCACACTTGATTAGTCTGAGCAGTTTGGCAGAAAGCTAACAGGCTAACAAGTGAACCGGCTAACGCTCCAGTAATAACAGTCAGATCTCAAGCTTTTACAGACATCAGCAGACAAGCATTCAAGCATCCCTGCAACAGCTTACTTAAGCTTTTAATTTATTCCTTCTTAACTCAGAGCATCATGGGAGGTAGAAAAAGATGAAAAAAGTCAAGATGCAAGTGATAATGCTGATACTTTAAAAGATCAAATATACATATTATTCAAGGCACTGTTGAGCATCTTGGTTATTAAAAACAGAACACAATAAATCTTTGCTAATTGATTACTCATGTTTTTGCATTAGATCGTAGAAGATTTAGAGATACAAATGATTATTTACTTGAATATGCACACATTTAGATAAGATTAGTATTTAAACCGTACATAATCAATCTGAAGACACTGCAGAGAAACTCGTTTTTGGTGCCAGAGAGACAAAAAGCTTAGCCTTCATTTAAGTTAACTGCAGATGTTAACTTTTTCCTACTACAGATTAAGAGAAGACAGTTCCACACGCTTTTTATATACACAATTTGAAAAATGGTTAGAAGCACTAAATTAACATTTCCGCCTTTTTCAAGCGAATCGTTTTTAATTGTTCTTCATTTGGTAACAAATAAGTGACTGCACACACGCCAACATCCAGCTGGTTAGTCTGTGTGTGGCTGTTGGGAGACTCATCTCTCATTCAAGAGATCTATAAAACTGGGCATCACTTCATAGAATCATAATAGGCTGGTGTTAAAGTAGCCATGGAGGGACTCGGCGAGCTGAAGCTTCACATTTTGACATTCGCTTCACCCTCAGAGAGGCAAAGTTAACAAGTGAATATTTCGTGACTGCTCTCATTATCCGCCAGGCTGTAACCCACTTTAGGCAACAAAGGTTTGATATATTATTAATCTCATCCTCATTCCTGCGCAGGGAGCTAATATCGGAGGGTTTTCTTGACTGAATAATGTATGATAATGCTGATACTTAAAGAGATCAAATATACATATTATTCGAGGCACTGCTGAGCATCTCAGTTCAGTTACAACTGCTTTTCAGCGAACGGGGCATCCGAGCAGTCAGACGCATGACACCAGCATGCCTTTGTCTTCTCCACTTTCCGTGAGAGAAATAAATGACAAGATGCCCAGTCATGTGAAAAGGGGAGATGGAAGAGTGGGGAACGTCAGCTGGGCTCGTTCTCCGAGGGCTCCGGGCTGATGAGGCTTTGCTCGAGCGGACAAGAACACGTTTCATATCTGCTCTCATCAGCAGTAGGGGACCTCTTAGCCCTCGATCTCTCGGGGTCATGGCAGGCTGGACTCTGCAGAAGAGTGCGCGGCTTTTAAACGCAGAAGGTGACGATGCTCTGCTGCTGTGTATAAACAGGCTTTAAGAATCCAGCCCTCGCTGTTAGGAGACAGGAGAGCGGTGACATAAGCACCACTACTGGGCGCTAAAAATGCCCACGCTTGTTGACTGTAATAGGCGAGGGCAAGAGCAGCCGAGGGATTCTGGGAAAATGAGTTTCAACTCTAAGGGAAGTGTTTATCTCCTCCAAAAGAACTGGAGGCCAGAAAGCTCCTCAAGGACATTGGCAAGATCAGGAGGCTCCTGAGGGAGTATTTCTCACTCTTAGAAGCACAAACATTCACACAGCATCGTTTTTGCTACTCACAGGAAATAACAAAGGCTAGGCATTTCACAACATGTAGAACATGCACACACACACACACACACACACACACACACACACACACACACACACACACACACACACACACACACACAC
>JBBPCW010000006.1:18076956-18087937 GCA_037974425.1 Phenacogrammus interruptus
ACACACACACACACACACACACACACACACACACACACACACACACACACACACACACACACACACACACATACCACTGAGTGAAAAGAATCTGATGGAATGAAAGAGCCAGACAGCTAGGAGGGTGCATTGAATGAGTTCAATGACAGGTTTGCCTATAAAGGCTTATAGATTCAGCGCATGAAGGACAGCATGGATCAGTCGCTTCTGGACAATGTGGAGCCTAATTCAGAGTGTACCATTTCATACGTCCACATTCAACCACCTTAGATCACACACTCACACACTCTCACATGCTCAATAATGGCTAAGGACTGTTGCAGGAATGTGCTGAATTATTCAGCAAATTACAGAGAGCTAAATAAAACAGAGGAGGAGAAGCAAGGCCGTTTCGAAGAATCTGTCATAAGAAGCTAAGAAAAGGCCAAACTACAAACTGATCTTGATCAAGTTTGTCATGTTACACGAAGCAGGCCTGTTCTGGCCCTGTCAAACAGGCATGTAAACGGAATGGGAGAAGACACACGGCTGAAGGCCTTCAGTGGAACAGATTTGTCTGTAATCAGTTTGGATATTTGTTATCCTGTTAACCTCATCTGACAAACGTGTCATCTGCAAAAAAGCACATTGCAGGTCTGGGTTACACACACGCACACACACACACACACACATACACATTCCGCATGACACTTTTAAATAGTGAAATATAGAATAAATATAGAAATTATGTATCTTTAGTCTGTTTACACTACCACTATTCAAGATCATTTTTAGGACAATAACTTTAGAATGGTTACTCATGACCTGTGCTTACTTACCAATTTTAGCTACACAAGAAATGTAATATAAATTACCAATCTTTTTTTATTAAATCATTTCTGAAAATAGCCATATAGCAAGCACTGAAGTCCTAGTATTCCAAAAGCCTGAGTACAAACATTTGAAAAAAACATTTGAACATTTACCATTTATGTCACAACACAAAGCTTGGGTTTGTAAAATATACATGTAAAAAAATATGTCTGTATATTTTTCGATTAAGAAAGTTCCCTGTTTCCTTTACTAAATAAAACTTCCTATATGCCTTACATAGCTGTTTTTACTGATTTTCCAACCCATTTAGTTGTCTCCTATTCACTCCTAGCGAGGACTCCCCCGATCATGTGATACCACTGAAAGTGAATTTGGTCAGTGGACAGTTTATAAAAGAAAGCCATCTTTTTCAATTGCTGCTAATGCAATGTCATTGGACAGCAAAGGACACTGTCTGCCATTTCTGTTTTGACAACTAGCAGATGCAAGGGGTGTCTAACATCATGCTGAGTGATGGAAGGAGATAGAAAGCCATTCTATTCACTCAGAGAGAATGAAGCCAATTGAATCCCGGCCATGGATGGCTGACGAGTTTTCTTATGTGAACTACTGGCTTCAGGTCCTTCCCCAACATTTGTCCTGGGTTAAGCTCAATGATTTGACTTGGCTATTCTAAAACAAAAATATAACCATTCTTTGATAGCATGACCTAGGGCAGGGGCCTCGAACTTTTGGTGATTTCCCTGCTCAGAAACACTTGGTTCACCTCACCAGTTAATGGCCAGGTGTCAAATTTCATTGTTCCATCAATGATGACAAGATCTCCTGGTGCAGATGGAGTAAAACATGCCAAAGCCATGATACTACCACCACCATGTTTCATATATGGGTTCATTTTTTCACACTGGAATATGAGAGCCAATATGACAGAGGTCTTCACTTACGAAGTTACCCTGGGTCCCTTTGTGACATCAAGGACTTTACACGCTTTGTGGTAATCTTTGTTGTTGCATCACTCCACAGGGGGGTAACAATGGTCTTCACTATCCGCCCTTTGTCCAAGTTGTCTGACTGTGGATTGGGGGGGTCTGTTACCTTTTCCAGCTTGAGGAGCATCAACAAATCTTATTCTGAGCTGAAATCTGCTTTGTCCGTGCCATGATACACTTCCACAAGATGTGAAGATCAGAATTTCAAAGATCTCTGTTCTTTAAATAAAACAGGACACTCACACTAGACTGTCATCTCACTGAACACAGTTGATTCTAATTTCAAAATCTTCAAAATAGCTAATCCTAGGTTCACATATTTTTGCTATTCATGGAAATATAATATTTGGCAATAAATAAATGACAAAGTATACTATTTTTCATACACCACCATACACTCAACTTTAAAATGGACAGCATCCACACACAGGATGCTAATTACTTTGAGTATAAACAAGGCCTTACAGACAGGCCTGTCACAATCATGACTTTATAGCTGGTGATTAATTACGATGCCGTAAATTGAGATTAATGATTTCATTGTCTTTGTTTCTTCACTATATGCGGCTACTATATTGCAAGCCTAAATTGTTCAAATGGCTTAATTAGCTGTCCTATTTTCAAGCTGTTGATAATCAGTAGCTGACGACGCATCGCTCAAGCTCAAATAAACAAACATGACTCACTGCTGCCTTCTGAAGGTGCTATCAGAACTAGTCAGCATTTTGAACTTTTGTTGTTTTCATCCGCTTTCTCTCCTTTCTTCGCAAGTGATGAAAAGTGGCAGCAGTTCACACATAACTGCCATTAGGCGATTATGTTATAGACCTCTGCTGTTGAACTGAACTTGATCATTACTCTCCTTTTCCTGTCACTCATCTCACTACTCATACTCAGAGGTGAGAGGTGGCTGGGTTTGACTACAGACATGGTGGTAGTTACAGTATCTTTCTTACAAGAGTATTCTTGAGCATATGGAAAAAGGGTTGTAGCTCTGAAACAGTATGTCTGCATGGTTTTGGACCACTCCTACTGGATTTTGACTGTGATTATATGCTCATAAGCACAGAACTGCAGAGAACTGTCTTTGAAACTAAAACTGTGACTGAATATCAATAATCATTATAGAAGTGATCAAATAAATCTGTAAGCAAAAAGACTGTGAATGAAACATGCTAACACCTAATGTACTTCCACTTCCACGAAAGAACCTGGCCAGAATTTAGAACTGAAATGCCTGCTGAGCTAAAGGGATCACACACGTCACTGAACTTTGCCTCTCTGTCAATGAAATTTCGTTTTCTGATTGTCTCAAGCTGTCTGATGACTACACTATGTGAGAGTGATGGTTTATGTGAAGTTAATGTCATGCATCTGTCTTGGTAAGCTAAACTATGAGTTCAGGTATCTTATTGCACTGTGGCCACCCCATTTACAATATACCTAGACCCTACATTACACCCTAAACATGACATGAATTAAAACATGGAAATATGAAATAACACCTTATGTACGTACACTTTAAAATTCCACGAAAGAACCTGGCCAGCATTTAGAACTGAAATGCCTGCTGAGCCAAGGGGATCACACATTACCCCTCATAATGAAATATACACACTTCATTATAGCGGTTCGCCAGCATGGGGCATAGTGTAATTACGCCTATCACCACACCTGCAATTAAATCTTCTGATGAGTCTATAACACAGAGCTGAATCAACAGGCCCGGCGTACTTCTGCTACTCTGTTTCACATAAACCTTTCAAAGGATCACAGACACAGTTATGTATTCTGATTACATACAGTTTCAAAGGCATCATAATACAGTCACTGTACTAATGCTGAGGGTCTTACTGGCGCATGTGCCACAAAAAATTAATGAATAACATTCACGTTACATTCTGCATTAGACTGTTTAGGTTTGCGTCCATGTTTCCGACTCTGTTCCGAATGTTGTTGTTTTCCACAAAACAATGTTTCATTAAATTCAAATCATAATGCAATAACTCCTTCAATCGTGGCGACGATTGAGCTTAGAATCCCCATCGGCTCGAGAAATAATTCATATAAAATTACCACATGATTTTGTTATTCTCAGTAATTATTGTGGTTTCTAAGGGTTTTCAGGCGACGGACAGGGGCCCTGATGTACTAACTATATTAAGCCTGAAATTCATCAACATCAGCGTGAATCCGATGCTTCCTTGCCAAGTGTCCGTCTCAAAATGTGGGAGGCCTGTGCAAAAACTGGGTGGAGGTTTCATGCATGATCACAAGTTCGCCTTGATTTATGAGTTCAAGCCCATTGTGGTGACTGGTTTTACATTTTAATATCGTTTAAACTCTCAGCATCAGATGGGCGTAGGTAAGAAAATGCTGCACAAAATGCAGCCAGAATAAGGGTCTGTTTTACACAAACTCTGTGTTCTTAGTCTTGGGTGAAATGAAGCCTCTCTTGAACATTATTTATGAACCCTCCTGCCTCTCTGTCACTGAACCTTCATTTTCTGATTGTCTCAAGCTTTCTGATGACTCCACTATTTCATTGCGCTGGTTTATGTGAAGTTATTGTCATGCGTCTGTCTTGGTAAGCTAAATGTTGAGTTCAGGCACCAAAGCTCTTTTTGCACTGTAGCTGCACTCATACATACATGAATGTCATTACTGTTTATTAGTGAAATCTGAGAATCAATCATTTTATTTTTCCTGGAGTATTCAATATCTGAGTGGACTGGACCCCTATTTATAATATACTTACACCCTACATTACACCCTGAACATGACATGAATTGAAACATGTGAAACATGTATTCATTACATTGCATCAAAACTATACACATTGGAAGTGATACAAATTTTGCCGTGTTAACAGACAGACTTCAAATGAAAAAAAAAAAGATTTTTTAAATTTATGTGCTTAAACTAATTTAAAAAAAAATGTTTTTGAGTCACACTGAACCATGATGTGTGAAGACCTTTATGGCTTACGCTTGTTCAGTGATGTTTTATGAGTAGCTTTTGACCTGAGGGAACTCTCATCACCAGAGGGGGTCTGTGGCCAGAGGTGTCTTATGAGACATATACTATGAGCAGCATGTTTGCTATGTGTGTGTTCAGCCGGGGTTCAGTCAGGAGGCCGGGGCAGGTGCTGGCATGTTCTGCGGCAGCACGCTTCAGCATGTTTGATCCACGCTCGGCCTCCTGCGGCTTTTTCAAAGCGCCACTAGCTCCTTTCGACACCATGTAAGATTCAGTGCCCCTTCACTATCTGTCCAATCTGTTCCTGTTGCACCTCATCCCCCTCTGCCAGCTCTTAACAGAGACACTTAAGATTAGACGCTTCTGAAAGGGTTCTGTGTTTTCCCCGGCGCCAAAGCTATGACTTCACACTCCTTATCATCATTCCACTGACTAGATATCATACATGTTCCCTGTTCCTTATTTTTGATGCGATAAGTGACTGAAGCAGCCGTCATTGTGGCTGTTGTTGTCTGGCTCAGCACTGTGCATTATCTGAAGGGGCTAAAAGCTAATGTGACCAGACTAGTGAGTAAATAATGAAATGGTGATTTATGTAAATGGTATTTTGCCACTACACTTGCCGATGCCATCAGCACCTCTTCGCCCATTGGCTGATGAATCACATGGTGCGCTAATGGTTGGTTAGCGCACAAGCTAATGGAAAAGCGATTAGCTTGGCGTGGGAGAGTGCCGTGGCTCCCCTCCTGCATTGCTGCCACTGCTCTAATCACTGCAGTCATTTAAAAGAAGAGTCATTGCACCTGTTTAATTACTGTGGTAATTGCGCACCGTTTGTTTGTAGCCCAGGGGCTCCTGCGGCGTGTTGCTAATGTGCCCAGCGCTTTGACGAGCCCTTAATAATGCTAATGTTTCCATGCCATTAGGGGAGACGCATTTCTCCCCCTCCAGGTGGGATACATCCACCGGACAGTGTGGTAGATGGGGGTCTTACTTCCACTTACTGTGTAGGGAGACGACTGAGCACATAAACAACACCAGTGTTTGTTCGCCTGTAATGAACTTTGCATTAACCACCTCATTGCTCACTGCTAATGTTGTTTTAGACAAGTCGGATGGATGGGAGGCCTGTGGTTGATCCCTCATGGCGACCTACAATCAAAACCCCAAATAAAGCTTAGCAAGTGGTTTGAGAAACTTCATTAGATTGTGCTGACTACAAAAGTCAGGAAATAGTCTGGCGCGTGCTTCCTGCTTCCACACATGCATTAGATTTGAAACTGAATTGCTGTTTCCACAGAAACCGAACCCATCGAGTCATTTAATAACACAAGATCGATAACAAACCCTTTTCTTTCATCAAGCCTCCACCAAACACCCTCAGGGTTATAGAGCATTTATTCAATAACAATCATGATGTTGTCAGAGGGCAGATAATTTTTAGGCCTAGATGAGGGAGAAAATCAAAGATTTGAAATTGGCCATGCAATAAAAAACCCATGACTAAGCAAATTCCTCACTGGGAAACCAGCCCAATGTGTTGTATGATGGATTATGAGCTTCAGCTGTGGCCTGCAACATGTGTCTTAGTGCTGCTTAGCGACAATTCATTCATAAAGAAGGCCAATCATAGGACGTGTCACCACACATTCTTCTCATCATGTCTATAAATAGACAGAGGAAGACTTGCTATAGTCTGAGAGAATGTTCTCTCCACCCACACAGAGTAAGGATGAGCAGCCTGGTGAGACACATACTTTTCAATTTCCTCCTGATTTAAACTTCACAGGAGGGAGGTCTTTTTCATTAGCTCAGTAATCACCTCGATATAGAAGCGGACTTATATCAATGAATGAGGGCCAGAAAGAAATCACAGTAGCTGTGGAGCCACATACAGAGGCTTAAGGACTTACCGGCGCATTTGGTCTTGGCTTTAAGTGGGGGACCTGGAGCTCCGGTGCCTCCTTCATTGGGCCTGGTCAGAAGAACACTGATCTCATATTCAGTGTCTGGGTCCAGATGTCCGATCTTATGGTTTGGTTTGTCCACGGGCTGGCTGTCAATCAGGCTCCCACTCATGGTGCGATATTCAACCTCCTTCTCAATGATGGGGCCATCTCCGTTGATCGAGTTAGCATTCAGCTGGATCCACAGGTAGGTGGCACCCACGGCTGTCAGCTGAGGAGGTGCGATAGGGATTGGTGGCTCTGGGTAGCAAAAGCAAAAAAAAAATTTATTAGTAACATTAAAATGATGCTCTTATATTATAATAGTGGGCAACATGTACAATATTCACTAGAAGTTCGCAAAATGAATTCAAATATGGCTGTTAAACTGCAAATGATTTTGCAATGTTGGAAACATGTGGTGTTCAAGATGGCTTTGCTTCAGTTTCCAGTCAGTAGTAGAATTGAGCCCAAATAATGAAGACAAGTAACCCACCAGTAATCACAAATTGATCCACACTGAAAACCTATCAGCATATTTAACAGACAGTGACAACAAAATGACATGAATATGTTATAATTTGTCAATTTGAGCAGATTCTTTGTCCCTAGCAACCTGAAGTAAACATTAACATGTTCATTCCTGTTGACTTAATCATCATGAACATCTTTTCTACAGTCACCAAACGCAACTTAGTTTCATTCTCACACTTCGTGTAGACTGCCATCAAACTAGGGTTGTTTGGGCCTACAGTTCTCAACTCTAAACAGCATTGTTGTATCAGAAAACACACCCTACCATGCAAGCGTACGCAGGTGTTCCATTTCAACAGCTATCAGAGTTTAATCTAAGTGTTTGCAATTAAGCAATTGTGTGTGAGGTTACACAAAGCTTGTATTCCCTATTTGGTGTGTGAGCCAGTGATAGGGGACGGATTACACAGAGGTAATGACTTAAACCAATTAACTCTCTGACCTTCATCGGTTTAGATTTGGAGCTGAATTCCATTACTCATCACCCCTATGGTCCTGCTCTATTTAACTGTTGACCCATTTTAGTGGCATTTTATTATAACACACACAGACGCACACAGACACACACATTAAAGCAGTGTTTCCAAGTTCCAGGTCCTTGAGTTTTGTCATCCTGCAGTTTTCAGCATTTTATCCTATTCTAACACTGCAATTTCAGCACCTATAATATTTGGTTAGTTGGATCATCAAACACCATATAACCCTACTGCAGGACTAGAGATTGGAAACCACAGCATTAGAGCATATACTGTATGTCTATAAAACTGTATGTAACTGAGCTTTTTTGTGATTTCTTATTGAATGTTGTGTTCCTTGAAAAACATAGTCATTTCATTTGTTGTTGTCCAATTCCCAGGATCTTCTTCACCTTGCACTTTTCTTAAATTGTCCAGTACTTTAGGAATTACTCACTTAAATCGGCACTCTGCTGCATGCATTGAACTAATAAAGAGATCGAATGGTTTCCACTGAGCTGCATGTATCTTTTACAGCCTCTGAGCAGGCACAGGCTGAGGCAAAGCAGCAGCAAACATGGGATATGATATTGATTTGAGCCATGGAGAGTGCCAATTACAGCTGAAGTAATGGGGCATCCGTCTTCCTGACAGTTCTGTCCAGGTGTGACTGGAGCCATGCACTACTGGACGGTGGTAAAGAACAACAACAATATCTCTATCTCTATCCTTCTGCCTGATAGATTTGGCCTCTCATAGGGGTCTGGTAAAAGAGAAAAATCCCCTTGTCCAAACTTGTAGGGCAAGTATAAATGCAGATGTTAAGAAATTGTCTTTTCTGATCATTCAGACTTCATTGCATGGCTATTCAGCTCTAGGCTATGCATGACTAGAGCTGGACAATAGGACGATAAGTTATTGTGATAAATTAGACCACAATACTCTTTTCTGAGTGTATCATGGATATCATCAGCACTTGTGGAACACTGGCTAACAGCATTAATCACAATAAAGACAGATTATGAACAATAACCAAAGCATAGTAACTGCATAGCAACAAGTAGCTGATTGGAATCCAGCCCATTATGACATTATTTTAATTTATTATTTTATTTTTACCAATTATTTTTACCAAATGTTCCTTCTTAAATTGCTTATTAATTTTTCAAATAGCTTTTTTTTTGTACTGTTATGTATTGTAAACTGCAATTCTCATAAACATTTTTGTTTTATTGTGATCCCCATGTCGTCCGCTCTTAGCTGAAGCATTAGAATATCACTAAATAAAAATGACTGTTCAGTTATTGTATTCTTGTATTATTATGGTATGATTGTACTGTACACTCAGATACATGTTAGGCAAGACTGACTGATCACGAAATGAAAGCCAGATTAATTTTTCCTCTAGGGGGGACCTTGTCTTGCACATACAAGAAGACTGGCTGGGGTGCAAAGGTGTGAGCAAAGGGACATGGATTTAAAAAAAAATGTCTGGAGGCTCATTGTGTATCTGTGTCTACAGGCCTCTATGTCAGCTCTGTCAAAACACCAGCCTCTGTGTCTGTCTCCATTGCGAGTGGCAATTTGAATGTCCCCTCGCTCACACTCACACTTGTAAGCTTACTCCCTGTGGCCCAGTCTGACATCTCAATTTCAGCCCAGCAGACACAGAACAGGTGTAGACACCCATGGTGGCTGGAAGGGGGGTGGGGTATTGTCTCCAAAAGTAACAAGCTTTCAAGCCACATTCATTCGGTGCAGGCTTTACGCGAGATAAAGTGACATTTCGATCTGTCCGAGAGACAGGTTTCAAAGCAGATTGTATGGTGAAGGCAATGCATCAGTGGCTCAGTCCTGTTCCCTTGTCATTGTAGTCATTTGAGGTTTGGGAGGAATCACCAAGACGGCCTTCCCGATAGCTTCATAACTGATTCCATTGATCCAGCCTTTCTCCAGCCACTGGCTGACACCATGATGTGAAAACAAAGACTGTCGTGCCTCATCTAACCACAAGTCAACATATAATACCTGGCTCTTCACACATCTGTATGGATATTGATCATTTCTGGGCTGGTTTTAAAGAGCTGCGTCAGCATTCATTTCTTTATAAGCCATCAGACTATGACCCCGACGTAAAGAAGAATGCATTAACTGCTTCACCAAACTTCTAGGCCAGGGCACACTCTGTACAGAGTCTAGTGGGTACTTTCATTTAAAAAAAACATCCATAATGAAAGTACTTTAATGGTTTAACCAACAATCACATTAACACAATTTTCCCCTTAGCCCAAATGAAGCTGATTAGTCAAGACACATTTACTGACAAGACAAATACGGCTAACAAATGAAAGAAGCCTACAGCTACCCATTAGCATCCGGCGAACTGCATTCCTAAATCATCATGCAGTTAACTTCAACTGGGTTGAGTTTTTAAATAATCTTTAAAAAGTTGGCAGGAACTTGCACAAACATGTTCCCCAACGCTGGAATCCAGTGTGATTGTAATTAAAAATATAGCTTTTTATAATGAAGGCTTACCTCTTGCCAATGAAAAGGTCATGAACTAATTCTTCTTTATCCTTAAACATACGAGCCAACATCATTCTGGTTGCTTTCTGTTGATGGTTTATGTAAGTGTAGAAATCATAAGTGAAAAAATGTACATTAATAAACATTTTTATTGGTCTGCAACCCCCTCCCCTGTCCCCGCCACCAAAAAAGAAGAAAGAAAAAAGGGACAAGAATAAAAATGATAACAAAAAGCAAAAATTTGTTGAAATAAGGTGACTTGTGCAGATCAATCACTGGGAATGTTAATGTGCCAGATCTGTTGTGTGCAATATACAAGGACAAACTAGTACTATTAGACAGTGGCGTTTTAGCATAGGCTAAACTGGTGTGTCCCTAGCACCCTCAGCTGTCCGTCAAAACCAATGTAGGCCCGCAGTTTGCTATGTGCTGTTAAAAGTTCACTGGATGACACATTGGACAAAAGTACGAAAGGACAGAAGTTGTGTTCTAAGTTGTCTGTTAAGACTATGTGGATGTAAATATATGGTAAATAAATAGTAAGAGCGTAATCAATAAACAGTGTGATTCACTCTAATAGATTATTCTATCTGAGATCATGACACCCTTTCACGAGGCACTGCTGTCACTCAGCTGATTCTGCTGACCGTGTGAGTGTGAGTTTGTTTGTGTGTGTGTGTGTGTGTGTGTGTGTGTGTGTGTGTGTGTGTGTGTGTGTGTGTGTGTGTGTGTGTGT
>JBBPCW010000006.1:18136163-18146432 GCA_037974425.1 Phenacogrammus interruptus
TTTCTAGTCTTGTTTGAGTGTTGAATGTTTTCTCTGTGTTCTTTATCCGTGTGATGAGAACCGAACCCAGAGAACTTTGTTAGTGCCGTCCTGGATCTTCTTCACGTTTCTCTCAGAGTTAAAGATAAATTTGTTTGAACCGTAGAAACTCCCACTGAAATTGATGTACAGCCCAGACAGACAGTCGAGCTGGAACTTCATCACGTCCCAGTTGGTAGCTTGTATCTCCATTGTTATTGTGGGACAGCTGGTGGCCTGGTGGTTAGGGAGTTGCCACATGGAATCAGAAGGTCATGGGTTTGACTCCCAGGACTGCTAGTGGACTAGCTATGTTCCTGGCTGCCCGCTGCTTTACTTGGTGAAAGGGTTAAACGGGTTAAATGGGTTTAATGCAGAGTAGGAATTTCGTGCCGTGGTTTGTTCATGTATGACAAAATGGTCACTTTACACTTTTTTGTGGATGGTAAAATCATGGCCTCTTTCTAAATCCTTTTGTAGTCCAATGCGGCAGCTTGTCTGCGGCCCATTTTTAGCCCCGCCATCGAGCAGCTCGGGTTCGGCTTGGGTTTAGGTCGCTTTGTAATGAAACATATTCTTTAACAGCGGAAATGCACCATAACGAAGGGGTTTCTGATAAAGTGTCTATCCACGTGTGCATCTATTTCTTCTGCTAATTTACACACACACACAGTGTCTCTGAGGTGGCTGATGGAAGCGGACACCAGCACAGAAGAGGCTGTCATCCTTAATTGAGATAAATGGCCGTAGTCATGATCATGGGATAACCGGCGTGCCTCAATGTCATGCTTACACACTTGCGGATCTCTTCGCGACATAACGAGAGGTAGCGGCCGCTAATCGCTTTCTCATCGACCCACCCCGCGAGAGTAAAGCAGTGCTGTTACAAAACAAATTTACGCATTGATTTTCCGGACCTGCTCCGTGAAGTTGTTTATGAAGTTATTAATGCGGCGGCGCTTTACCGTCATTCTCCAAACTCAGACACAGACAGTTTGGAATATTTAACTCAATAAAAGATCTCAGCGTTTGAATGACCTTCCTTCCTTATGGCATCAGGAGATCTTGTCTATTCCACACCACTGATCTCCAGACTGGACCGTAACTCACTCCTTACTGACCTTTCTCTGAAGACCACCAGATGATCCAGAATGCAGCAGCATGTCTGGTCCTCAATACTTCTCCCACACCGTTCCACTAATGCAGACCTTCGCGGAGTTCCTGTGGTGCTCCATTACATTTAAAATGTCTACAAAAATGGTCCTTTTGACTAGAGCCCGACCGATTAATCAGCAGGTTGATATTATCGGCCGATATTAGGGATTTTCCAAACTATCGGTATCAGCATTTATAATGGCCGATAAATGAATATTTCAACCAACAAATATTTGTATCGGTATTGGCCTTCAAAATCCTTTATTGGTCAGTCTCTACTTTTGACCATTCAGCTTCACCATCGGGACCTCTTCTACATCCAAGACCTGCATCAATACTGTTTGGCACCAAAGAGGTGGAATGAACTTCTCCTGTAAATCAGAACTGTTGAGACTCTCACTGTCTTCAAATAGAGACTGAAGACCCTCCTCTTCACTAAACAATGAGGAGAACATCTACATCTTCATGACATAAACCAACAGAACCATCACAAACGTATCAAACAACAAGAAAAAGGCAGAATCTTAGTTCCCAATGTAAATCTGGGTTCACTGGTGTGAGGCACTCAAAAAGAGCTTATGTCAAATGGCATGAATGTAAATGTATAGATCCTCAGTTTAGTGTCTCATTGTATACAAAAGAGTGGATAGTAACTGGAACAGGCGGAACAGGGAGATCAATAATATGAACTCAGCAGCCAGAGCGTTTGAAGAATGCAGGTGTTTAACAGGACCTGAGACACTTTACTAACAAAGGAGGGGGGGGGGGCTGTTTACAGCCACGTTAAAATAAATGCACTGAATATAATCATCAATAAAACAATGCAGCGCTGTTTATCATCATTAGGACATTTTTAAAAGACAAGAACAATAGCATAAAAACAGTAGCAGTGCAGAGGCAGATTTACAGCCATGTTCAATATAAATATCTGCGTTGGGTTTAATCACATATACAAATCATTTAAGACTATTTATAATCATTTAGAGTATCTAAAGCCAATTAAGGGGCAACACAACAAAACATGCTTCACATTTAGTACCGCAAGTGATGTTCCATCAAAGACAAGCCCTGAAACAACAAGAACGAGGGAATGAAGGAACGAGGGAGATCGGAGAGGAACTCTATACAGATACACATCTGTCCTTTTAAGAAAAAGAGGAAAATAAACTGAAGGAGTGTAAAGTCCTGCTGGAGAGAGAGAAAGAGAGAGAGAGACAGAGAGAGACAGAGAGAGTTTTGAGTTTTAACAAACACCTTTATTCACAATCAAACATCAAAATATCGCATTCCCACATCAAAATAAAAAACAAACACAAAAATAAACAAAGCAACCAGAAAAACAGAACCATGACAAGAGAAATAATAAATAACTGAAAAAAACCAATAATTACAACAATAATTCAGTTCAAAAACTCCCAGAATATCAGTTATGTCCCGATAACGCCACACCCGCACAAAGCTGTCCAGATCCTTCATGCTGGAATAAATCCGGAAATCCACTTCGATCCTGGTTTTCACTAAGTGATTAAAAACACCTACAGGATCCACATCAACACTACTGCCCTCCATCAAATTTCTCCTAGACACCCATACCCTTGGCCCAGTAAAAAGTCAACTGGTGGCTTCAGGCTTTCTGTAGTCTAGAGTAAGGATACCCCATCACAAAACTTTGTCTAGAAAACTTCAATTTAAAACATTCAACAATCTTTTCCAGTAAAGAAAATAAAGAGGTTAGTCTACAACAGTCCATAAAACAGTTTCTCTCTCACGGCAGCACGGACAGTCCGGACTCACCGCAGGGTTCAACACAGAAACAAAGGCGTTCACAGCCACGATGCCATGGATAATTCTCCACTGAAAATCCCCGTAGGGCTTCGCCAGCGGTGGCTTATAAAAGGACCTCCATGCAGTTCGGATGTCAGTGGACATAAATTTGGCCCGCCAAGGAGCATCAGTCCTTGCTGTTAGCTTTGCTTTATTTAAAACTTTTACACAACACTGATAACAACGTTTCCCGGTTGTTCCCTCTAAGCATAAAGAACCTGAAATGTCCATGTGCAGTAGTGGCCCCTCACAATCACCCAGGTCAGGAGTGAGGTAAAGCCTGATAGCGGGGACATTAACAACCGAGCAGTCTAGTCTCGAGTAGCTCCAGAGCAGATCACTCCAGAGAGCAGAGAGACAGAGAGAAAGAGAGAGACAGATAAACAGGAGAGAAAGAGAGAGAGAGAGACAGAGAGAGAGAGACAGTCAGAGAGAGAGAGAGAGAGAGAGAGAGAGAGAAGACAAGGAGACAAGAGTGACAGGTGTATGCCCTCTCCGGTGGGTCTTTCTGCTTCATCATCACCATGGAGATGTCTTTCCGTCTGAATGAACACTGATAATTACAGGTTATTTAGCGTATTCCTAAGGTACAGAGACCATAATTGTAGTCACACATTTAACAAATCCTGTATTTTAATCTATTCATTCCGACAGAGACACAGGCAGACGGTATGGCGATATGGTGGAATCGGTAGTTAGTTATCTCCCATTGAACTGTCCAAAGTCGAAAAAAGGCAGTGGAACCTCATGTAACTCAGAGGAAGCACACGCCAGAGCAAAAAAACTGAGTAAAAATTGTTATGTGTTTTATGAGAAAAAGTATGAAAGCAAAGTCCACTAAACCATATGATCTGAGCTGAAATGCCTGAGTGAGCTTTTCCTCCCCAGCCCACCCCTCATCTTTATAAAACCCCTTCCCTGTTCTCTCCGAACAGCTCACCCCGAAGTCCCAGATCAAATCAAAACATAGACCCACCCTCCCTGAACCCAAATTACACGCTGGCTGCTGACGGGGAAAGGTTTGTGTCAGGGGCCAATCTAGCCTGAGCTGCTGATGGTGGCGTTTGTTGTACTGCACGGCTGTTGGATGTTCTCTCCCTACGCTATTAGCCGTGCCGCTAGGCCGCCAACCCCCTCTGCTCCGGTCTCAGAGCTTGTCCTTCTGACAGCTAGCTGCTTGAGCGAGCGGGGTGACTTTCAGACAACATTTCACAGCGAGGCGAGAGGGACATGCTCAGTTAGTTCTGAGCGTGAGGAGGGAAAATGGCGCTATGGTAAAAACGCATGTAGCGCAAGACAGGCAGACTGGGCCGGGGCGCCTTAGTCCCTACAGAGCACTCATCGCATTATCATTGTTTGTTTGGGTGGAATTAGTGGGATGGGTTTTAATTACTGCCATGTGTGTGCTGATAGGTGGCTCTGTAATCAAAAGGCTGGGCCTGTAACATCAAGGCGTATTAATCCCCCCCCCCGCCGGCCAACAGACAGGCAGCTTTCAAAGCGACTGACATGATGCAGGGACCATACCCTCCCCGTCATGCAGCCTTCCCGATAACGGGCCTTGACACGGGAAATTAACCCCAAGTTCCCGGGATCCAGCGAAGCGGACTCGCAAATAGGTTTTTAATGTTGCGCACAAGCGCAAATGATGCAGTGTTCTGGCCCAGTATCCCCAGGATAGATGGCTTAATATAATTCCAATAAGACGATAGCATGGGGGTAAAAACACGATTAGCTACGCTCATTTGGTCAAATTCAAAAAAACACACTTATACCCTGAATGTTCGGTGCAATTATCCATACAAGCAAGGTCAGCGTTGAACAAACTCCTCATGAAAGTCAAAAAACTTTGCTCTTTGCGGGAATATCAATACTTGTGTACAGCAAATTGATCCAACTGTCCTAGTTGGCAACACTGAGCTTGTAATAAATGTGTTTGTTTAACAATGTTTCAGTAATAAGGGAGGATTGCTATTTTCACGCTCTAGTTTGCCAGACCCCAGTGCATCCAGTGGTGCTTGCACAACCCCAGGTGTAAAACCCTGGATGCAGCTGCTGTATGGAGGCACTGGGGCAAGTGCACCCATTACTATAAACTTAATGAATTACTGAGTTACACACGCAATCAGGCAGCAGGTAAAGGCCTCTTTCCTATGACGGAGGACCAACTTTCTCCTCAGTTCTGACCAATTACTGCCAAAAGAGAAAGAGAAAGAGAAAACAGACTTTGGAGCAGTCTAAAAGTGCTGAGGTTCTGAATGGGGGCACTCGCCCATCTACATAGCAATTACATACCATACCATACAAATTGAAGCTGCATGGCATGTAAGGCTTCTGTAGGCTCTTTGGTTTGTTTTTTACTGCTCCATTTTGATTAGCTATTCAGTCTCCATTAATGGCTCTTCAAGAGACGGTATTCCAAGCTGATACACTTACAGAGAGCTCGGCATCTACAATTTATGTTAGCTGTCTAATTACATGAAACACAAAAGCCATTCTTGCTGGTCTGGATGAACAGAACAGATGAAAGCACCATTTTCTCAGAACTGGTTTCAGTTTGTTTTTGCTTTTTTATACTAATAACTGTTGCTGTGTAGAAAGCTCAGATGGTTTAACATTGATGTATCTTCATAGTGACACTTTGATGCTGGTCTTATTATTCACAAAAGGTCAGTTTGTCTGCAGGTTTTCATTCCAAAAAGAAAAAAGCTAACATGAACTTGATACCAACTGAGTAAACAAGTGGAATCAGGTGTATTCACCCCAGTTACACTGACCTGGTGCAAATAATACTGGGCAGTTCTCCTTTAAAACCTTTAAGGAATACACTTAAAAAAGGGTCCTCGAGTTACAACACAGATCCGTTCCTTCAACAATGATGTAACCTGAATTTTGGTGTAAGTCGAAACACACCTAAGTCACCTATCCTAACACACAACTAAGCCACAGAAAAAGGAAAAGGAAAACTCCCTCACTCATACGCTGCATTACTGTGTATTCTTCCTCCGCGTGCAACCAAACTAGTTCGCCCACGAAGTCCATAAGGACGAGGCTAACGGTGTAAGTCGAGTGGGAGTCAGAGTAAGCATCCTAAACTCAAAACGTCACATATTGCGACTGTTTTAACTCGAGGACCCCCGGTATAAGCATATATGTCACTATGATTATCATTAATGTCTTCAATCTTTGCGCTTGTTTATTAACTGTAATAGTCCTTTCCAGGATCAGATGGATCAGATGAAAGTGTTCTTTCATAGAAACTGCCACAAGGTTAGATCATCTTTCAGAATGTTGAAAAATATGTCACTTATTCTAAAATATTTCGGTTGGAGTCGCTTTATATTTTTCAATTGAAACTGCTATACTATTGAGTTGAATTATGTTGTATAAATACCAGACGATCTTGCCACCACACAACAAAAAGAATACACTCAAAGTAACAGTGTGAGCTCAAACATGCATACAGAGTGAAAATTATTTCAAATGAATGACACGGAGAGAAACATTTCTCATTAGGTAGAACAGGATTTTTGCCAATGTTCTGTACACTTGCGCGACCTGGGAACAGCTGCTACAGAGGAAATAATCTGTGGGCAAAGCATGGATAGGGAAATTGAAAAGGGAAAAAAATATTTCAGCATTGTATAATTTTGTCTGTTATCGGCCAATTTATTGTTTTTATTTTGCCCATTTGTTTTG
This sequence comes from Phenacogrammus interruptus, assembly GCA_037974425.1. NCBI lineage: Eukaryota > Metazoa > Chordata > Actinopteri > Characiformes > Alestidae > Phenacogrammus > Phenacogrammus interruptus. The sequence goes on from JBBPCW010000006.1 coordinate 18,142,860, forward strand.
CAATTTTATGATGTAAACAATGCAAGGCAGGTGAGAACTGTATCTCAATGCTGCAATGCTACGCCGGTCTCAAAATGCAGCATCTGACACAGATGACTCACAATGTTACTAGGATTGTTTCAGCACAAGATTTGATTGTAAACAATATGTTTTTATGTTTTAAATTGATATTTGATGATGCATCTATGACAGCATATGAAATACTACAGTAAAATGCTTGAATTGATCTCATTTTGTCTCACTTTTAAGCTTGTAGACATAAATGTAATCTATAATTTATAAATGTTTATGCATCAGCATCAGGAGACGTGTTAATTAAACATACCTCGACGTACATCAGCTTTTTACTTCAGCCATTCGGGTTATTTAAATAAGCGTTGGCTTTTTCATTTACATATTTAGAAACCAGTTTGGCTCATTAAAGAGCTAATAATGTTCTTTACATTGTGGCCTCCTGTGTTTTTATGTGGTCATTTCGCCCACACAGTGTGAGCAACGTATAATAAAATCAGCCTAAATCAGCCAGTTTAGCAGTAAAGAAGTATCTGCCACAACAATTCATGATCATTGCATCTCTAATTAAGAGTTATGTTCTCCACCTACAAATGTTGATATCAGATTTGTGTTTCTTCTACTAATGAACGGTACTAGGAGGACGGAGGCAGCTGGACCGACAGTCTCGGTGACAGTCTGTGTAATATATCAGTGTGTGTACAGGGCTCAGAATGATGTGCTTGTCAGTATTCAGGACAGCAGGCAGTACAGCAGGTCAGGAAGAACAACTCTCTCCTCCTCGATCTGAGCTAATGTAATAAAAGCATAAATGGGAGCATTAGCATGGCAGATGTCAGTTATTTGGCTCCTGAAAGCAAGGTCTTTAATCATAGGGAGCAATAAACAGTGGTGTGTTCCTTTGTAAGGAGTGTACATGTGTCTGCAAGTGTGTGTGTGTGAGTGTGTGTGTGTGTGTGTGTTGAGAAGCAACTTCTTCGAATGCTGTTCGCGCACTGTGCTGTGACCTGTCGTAATGTAATAAAGTCATCTTTATTCACTCGCCGCTCCCAATTACTCCCTCTGGCCCCTGAGTGGGGTATCGTGTTATCTCCCTTGGGGGGGAATGTTCCAAGACTTTCAACCACCCAGCCCCCATCCCACCACACCCCCCGCGGAGCCCACCCCCCCGTTTTCTCCTCTGCATCATTTGCACTGAAACCTCGCCAAAGGCCGAGTTACCGCCTCAGCAAACATTGTACGAGCAATTAGCCGCCCCACCCAGCCGGACCGAGGTGAGTCAGGGGGTGGACGGAGGCATTCCCAGAGGGACAGATGGAGAGATGAAAGGATGGAGACGAAGAGGTCAAGGAAGAGAGCTTCTGATAAATATTAGGGCTTGTCTTATGATCTCTGCTGGAACAGCTGGACAGAGGTCACAAAGCAAGCAAATCTTGGCCATGCTGGGCCTGCATGGCACTGATAACGAAAGAGCTCAGAGATTTAAAAGAAGAAAAAAAAATCACAATCTTCTACTGACCCCACAGGTAGTCAATCAGCCGAGACACGTTTAGTGCCCCAGTGTTGCTTATTTAGTTTAGAACTGTTGTTAACAGTTGTCACCCAACTAACCAACTAACCAAATCACTTCATCAAAACCTCTGTAAATAAACTTGAATTTCGTTACAGTAGAACAGACGTGTCGAAGTGTTTTAGGAAAGCGCATGATTTAGTGTAAACTATAGTAATTAACAAAACGTCACCACTACGTGCAATCATTTCAGACACCACCAGGGTTGGTATTTATAAAGCAGTCACAAATTCAGTTCTGAATCTCAACAAGTCTGTGGCACCTTAACAAAGATCTGGATGTGGTTTGATGATGTATTACGTAATTAACCTGGGCTCTGCGGGTGACTATTGAGTTCAAATGTTTGCTAGCAATGTTAGTTTATAGCTGCAGTTCTAAAATTTTTGGCTGATCAACTTCACCTGTGTAAGTGAGAAACCATTTAAATTGGATTTTTCTCTGAATGATCCCTTTTACCCATTTTCATTTACGGCATTTAGCAGATGCTTTTATCCAAAGCGACTTCCATTGCCTACCTACAGGGGGAAGTCTCTCCCTGGAGCAACTTGGGGTTAAGGGTCTTGCTCAGGGACCCAGTGGTGGTGCTGAAGGTAGGATTCAAACCCATGACCTCTTGGTTTGGCCGCAAGTATCCTACCGACTGAGCTACCTCCACCACTTTTACCCTTAATATTCAAGAACAAGTGCTTTAATTTTGCTATAACATTCTCGTTTGTTATGAAGTAAGTACATACTTAAATTAAAATGATTTGTTTATAAAATCAGTTACATGTTCATTCTGTAGATTCTGTAGACAGATATAGATTCTTTATATCAACCCAAAGCAAAAAGGTCACAATAGCATGCTTTTGCTTTCTGGACAGCAGAGACGTTTAGCATCCACACTTCCGGCACAGAGTAGGTCATGTGACTGAGATGGACTGCTGGTGGCCTGATGGTTAGGGAGTTGCCCCTGTGATCGGTTTGAATCCCAGCACTGCCAGTGGAACCAAGTTTACATTTTCCTTTATAATATGACCGGCATGTATTCATGTATTATTTCACCAACTTTATTTTCTTAGTCTATGTACAATCACACCCTTGCCAAATGACTTCATTTCACAACCATTTCATCATTGAGCTTTCATTTTCTGTTTTGTCCTGAGCTTGTTGGCAGCCTGTGCCTTTTAAACGCTCTGCCTCATGAGCCCAGAGTCGGGGGGCGGGGGGGGCTACTTGGGCTGTGAACAGTTTGCGCGATAAGCTGTAGCCTTAGTAAATCAAACACTAAACTCTCATCGTGGTTAAGAGCTTATTGTGCTCCAATCACAGCAAATATTGTGCATGTACAGATTAAAGTAGGTTTCTGAACATTTTAGTTTTGATGTTTTCTGGAATAGTTGTGAGTCGTCCTTGGGTGTGAAAGTTCTGAGCTTGAGTGAAGGAGTCTGTGCTTCAAGACTGAACGTTTGTATCTTATATACCACAGGTTACTCTAATTAAGCACTATATGCCAGATTGTGGCTAAAGAAACACTGGCGGCCAGTATTTTGACTGCACTAATGTAGGGGAGGCCAGAGATTTTTTTTAATACCCATATTTATCAACAAGGTCTTATTAGAGAGCTCACAGGGAAACTGTCCAGTACCAAAGAATCTACAGAAATACTTCCCAAACCGGTCCTAGTGTTTTCGTCGCTCCCAAAACACCCGATCCAACTAATCAGTTAATTACCCAGCTGGTCTTGAGCTGAAGTGGGTGTGTAAACAGTAAAGTGTGCAGGACAGGTGGTGCTCCAGGGAACCACTGATCAGTGTAACAGTGAAACATCGTCCCCTCTAGGGCTGCACGATTAACCTTTATCGCATCGATATTGAGGTTTTAACTCCCGCAATTATCTAACCTCAGGAGTCTGAGGTTTTTTCCCCCGCCTCGGACATTTGAGTGACAAACCTATTAGCCAATCAAAATGGTCGAATCTCGCGTTCCTGGCTTGCTGGCCAATTAGAAGT
>JBBPCW010000006.1:18158249-18168817 GCA_037974425.1 Phenacogrammus interruptus
GTGTGTGTGTGTGTGTGTGTGTGTGTGTGTGTGTGTGTGTGTGTGTGTGTGTGTGTGTGCATGTGTGTGTGTGTGTGGTGGGTAACATCTCTGAAATGAGCACGGCAGTAACAGCTTTTTTCTTTATCTCCCTCAGCCTCCCAGCACTGCCATGCTGCTCTGATCGAATCAATTTGCTGCGACCTGCATGATGCCATTAAATCCACAGAGTAAAAAAAACATAGTGTGTAGACACAGCGAGGTGACACAAAGGGATCACACACACATTCTCTCTCTTGCTCTCGCTCTCACTTGGGTGGTATCAAATTCTCATAACATAGAATACTCTTGCGCTAGCACCTAGATCTACTGAATGAATTACGGCGAGCAGAGCCTTACAATGGACCCCCTTAAACAACAAACGGAGCACGAAATACTCCAACATCGGTTTCAATCATTCCCACATGGTAGCACAAGTTACACCCCAATATCAGCGTCATCCATAGCTTTAGACATGATAAAAGGCACAGATAGATCTTAAACAGGCCAATCAATTTTAGAACTGATTCTAATCCATAAAAATAATATAGAATTCATGTGATATTTTTTGTCGAAAGGAGCAGTGTAATGATGTGATGACTGTTATCAGATTGCTAGTGTGTTAGTGTGATATGGATATTGTGGGCACTTACAGAACACTAACCATCTGCCTATTTCAGTACAGACAAGGAATAACTGTGACACTTTCATTTAATGTGACATATTCAATAAAATACATTCATCATTCAAATGTGTCACTATGGAATTTTCCCTCTGTTCCAATTATTAAAAAATAACATATATCCTGATGACAGTATTGTGATCTTATATGTTTGCAATACCCCCCACTCCTTTATTCAAATAGGCACTCATTTGTAAATATAAAAAAGGAATGTTTCTTTGTTTTTATTTGTCTTTATTGCATTACTATTTAAACATCTCGGCATGCACCAAATGTGCATAAAAAGAACCTGAAATCATACCACAATAATCAAAACGACTGAAACCACTGTGAGGTCAGAAGACTCACACGTTTCCAGTTTAACAATCAGGTCTACCGTCACGCCTGAGGCATTTCTTTCCTCGTACACACATGAGGAAAGCCATCTTCCCCACAGTAGAGCTTTGGTTGGTATAATTTTTAATAATCACCCAGGAGTGGGGCTCCACAGTAAAATCCCACACGGAGTTATCAGAGGACACAGGCTGGTATTGGAGGTGGCCCACTGTGTCTGGGCTGAGATCACGCCAGCATCTCTCTCAGTTCCTGAGGTTAAGATAGCGCCTCGCATGATTACATCTCCACGAGGGGCACGTAAACACGCCGGCCCGCTCTATTCAGCCGCGTGGGTGGCTGAAGCCTCGCTGCTGTACAGGCAGACAGTGCACGGCTTGAAACCGAATACAGCATCCGCCTAGTGTCTCTTTAATATCAGACAGAAAGTCTCTCAAGGGAAAAAGAGATGGAGAAGAGGATGAAAATTCTCTTAGGGCCTATTCTGTATTCTCATGAAAAAGTTTTCTGCTCTCCTCGTTATGGTATAAAAAGACATAGATACTAGTGACGCACAGATCTTTATGGCTGACTCAGGTACAGTTTCTTGACAGTTGATCTTTTTTTTTCCTTCCCATTTTTTACCTGAAGCGTGCACTGTGTGGGCTACACGAACACATGAAACACACCAGTATATATCTAGTACTTCCTAGTAGTCCAAATTGCTGTTATAATAACATTTGTTTTTTCTTTAATGGGCCTTCTTTAAAAAGTATGAATCAGGCAAAGTGCTGCAGCATTTTATTATAGATCAAGCAGCATCACTGAAATACAGTATGAGTGCATTTCCTTGGCTCACATTATGTACATCATAAAGTCGGCCAAGATAAAAATAATTCATAGACGCGCTTCCGATGAAATGTTTCGAATAAAAACCTGTTTCCAATCTTGGCCATTTCCCGTCTTGGCCCATTCCATCATGCAGTTTTACCGCAGGAAATCTGCAATGTAATTATTAAGAGATTTTAGGGTCCAGTTTGTATAGGATATGGCTCCAAAGTTTGGAAAAACATAGAGTTTACAATGCTGACCTTTATGTGGCAAACTGGACAAGCACACCATTTGTACTAATAAAGAGTCCTTGGGCAAGATTCCCAACCCTACATTCAATTCTCAACTCCATATAATTAAACTGAGTCGCTCTAGATAAAGAGTGTCGAATGCCCTTAATGTAAATATCTGCAAATGATGCTAGACTAGATTTTTGTGAAACTATTACGTGACAGAAACATTACCCAGTTAAAATACGGAGGTTTTGTTACGACATTGCTTAAAAATGGAACACCAATAGAATTACTTGGAGAACGGCTTTGACAAATTAGAGAAAGTTCTTTACTTCGGGTAATTATTTTTGCCAGACACAGTGCTGTAATCACCCCGAACCTTGCCAGATAAAACGAATCCAACTCAAACAGGGCCTAAGACTGCAAATGACTAAAATCTCGTTAGAGGATCAATCTGTCTATTTACTGTCAGAAAGAACAGTGTACTTGCACAAAGACCTAATCTCAGCGATTGCAGCTTGGCATTAGGCTAGGCCAACTGTGTCCAGCTTTCTGTTGCATTTGTGTGATTTGCTTTGACACAGAAAAGCGTGGCTGTGGGGCCTGGTGGCACATCAATACATCCCCGCCTCTTGGCGGTGACACACAGGGCTCGGCTGCCAAAGACAACACCAGTGGGACAATGTAAAAGTGATGGGCAGGCCGGGGACGCCTTGTCACCTCTAACATGCCGTAATTGGAGAGTTTAATTCAATTGGTCCTAAATTTAGTTGAAGTAGTCGTCCAGGCGGTGGATGAAAGCAAACAGCCTCTTCTTATCTGTCTAAAGGAAACGGACACAAGCGCAGAGACACACATACACACACACATACACATACGCACATATACACACTCACATAAGAGGCCTCTGCTGTATTCGTTTCTAAGGGCCTGCATCTTGGTGAGCACTATATCTAAACGCTGCAGACAGCTGCTTTAAATGATGTCTGAGAGAGAGACGGTGCTGCGCTCTCCGAGACATTGGGCTTTTCACATGAAAGGGTCCATGAGAGTCTCTCTGGGACTTCCTCCCTTCACCATCTCACCAATCAATACCGCTGCCCTGTCATCTGTATTCTCTCTCAAGGAAAGAAAAAGCAGCCTACCAAACAAAGCCAACACTAAAGCTAGTACAAAATGCATGCTGTAAATATTTCAGATGATTCCAACATAAAAAAAAGAAGAAAAAAAAACAACACGCAGGGCCGTCTTCACAGTCTTTGCATTTTCAAAAATCCGTCTTTTTTTTTTTTTACAGCAATGAGCCAGTGGCCACAATCAATATTTCTCCTTCTCACCTAGGAGTCTATTTCTTCCAAACATTTTCGAGAACCAACTTAAAAGAGCCTTTATTGTTGCACCTGCCGCTAGAGAACACAGACGTTCCACTGGGGGCGAAGCATTTTCAGTTTTGTGAATATAAAAAATGTAAGTTTGATTTAAAGCAACTTGTTTGTGTGCTTGTTCCTGCACTCCTCTAAAGTCCCACTGCAGCGTTTTATTCCCTGGTCGGAGCTCTTGGTAAGTCATATAACTGAATTGCAAACAACAGAAGTGGGGGTGTGAGTTTAAAACCAGTTTGAGGAAAAAGGTGTCGAGTGTTAAGCATTACGGTGGCCGAACTACCTTAACGAGCGTCCCAAAGCAGCACCTAAATTGGTCTGAGGTAGAGGGCTAAAGCCAATACATTTGAGCCCAATAACTTCCTTTGGATTATTTAGTCTATTTATTGTGTTTCTCAGCTTGCTGGCATTGCTCTCCCTTTGCACTGACACTACTAACAGGCCCGGCTGTAATAGGTAATGCAATAGAGATGGCTGATAACCTTCCTCTCCACTAGCTCAGCAATTACATGCCCTCCAGAACCCCTTCTGCTCAATGAGGAAGCTTCTATTGTGCATTTTCATTAAGGGTCCTGTTGGCCGGTCCTCTTTTTTATGAGCGCCTTGTCTTCTACAGGGAGTGAAGCCACAAAAGCAATCTCGGGTAATTTGACCCGGTTGCCTGCGATCCTTTCCTCTGAATCTGAGCGCTCACAGGAGATTCTGCAGGTAAGACTGTGACAGGCCCATTCCCTGCTTCATGCTCATTCTGCTTATTTATCAATAGCTAAACAGAGGCCTTACCACAAGCCTTGAAAATGTGTTGGTTTTTTTTTTTTGTTCCACTGGCACTGGGAAAGCACTAGAAGAGTGTAACTCCTGTGTCAGTCACCATTTCCAGGGATTGTGCTCGACAGACCCTCGACCAATCACCAATCTCGCTTTGGAGGGGAAAACAAATCACATGACTCGGAGAACATTGCCACGGCTAATCTGTATCAGTGAAATGAAATGCTAGCCAGCCCTGAGCCAGCACATACACAACAGATAACAATGTCGAGTCAGGAAATGAGAAAACACACAAACGCCCAGCAGGGAATTAGATCTCTCAATCTTGGTACTGATGTATTTATGACTCCTGAGCTTCAGCGATAAACTGCCACACACTCCCCTGCTTCCACTCACTAAATAAAGTTATAACTCTCACCGAGACAAACAAGAAACAAGCTCTCACTGGAACACAGGTTCACATTAACACCACACAATTATGTGCTACGCCATCAGAATGGGGCATTGAGGGAAAAACAAAGGCTTCTCAACTGCCCAACTGGGTCTGCAGTATATGTTCTGAGGCAAATCACCCAATATTTGTTTTGGGAGAGGGTTCCATGCCATGAAAAACAAAGTGCTTTAACATCTTGTTTCTCAGCACATTTGAATAAGCAGGTTTCAAGGCTTTGAGCTGACATTATAGGGCCCTTACCATGGAAAACTGAATTTCCAATGCTGGTGGCCAAGTGGCTCGGAAGTAATTAGAAGGCTGTGGGTTGGAATTCCAGGACTGCTAGTGGCACCACCTGAGATACTGTCCCCTGGATGCTGCGTTCCTTGCTGCCCACTGCTTCACTTGTTGGATTGAATGCAGAGAACAATTTAGTGCTGCTCACACTGTGAGCTGTGCTTTATTTGTTTATATGTTACTATGTTTTCGGCGGTTATGTAAAAGTGCTGCCTGGAATATTGGTTTTGGACTGAATTACTCAGTTCACTTAATGGTGTTGTGGTTAACCAGCCTCATTGTGAAAAGGATGTTACTCAATACTGTTCACCAAGAGTGCTCTCGACCAGCCAAGCTTAAGGGACAGTGATATAAAATCAATAAATTCCATGCACCGAGTCCGTCAAACTCATACTCAAAAGCTCCCTCGACCTGCCGCTGCCAGTGGCTGCTCGCCATCTGCAGAGTGCCCATGGGAAAAGCTAATCGATGGGCCATCGACAAGAGAACATGGCTATTCATGAGTCAATTATGTATCTATCAATAAGAGAGAAAATCTACAGCACATTAGTCAGAGTTGTGATTCAGCATCTATTTAAGCTTAGTGACCCCTGAAGAATGCTTAATTAATCATATTTAACTCACACTGAGCCACTTGCTGCCAAGAACTGTTTGCCATATGTAACAGAAAACCAAGCATTTGGCTGGGCTTCCCTCACTCTCGTGGACCATTTCTGATCTGCCAGGCTGAGACCCTTCTCCACATGTACAGTATGCAGTGTATTAGTTCTGTATCAGCCTTACAAAAAGTTTAATATACTCCATACATCCTATATGGCCCCAGGCCATCAAGCCAGAGAACACAGTAATGATGGGTGAGTTTCCTTCTATACTCTGGCACAAAATAAATAGTGGTCATGTAGAAAAAAGAAAAACGTGTTTTTGGTCTCTGTTAAAATGGTCAATAGCAACAGCAAAAAACAAATGTTGAGGAATGTCTATGATCTCAGGTATCAAAACCAGGACTTGACAAGAAACACAAGGTTTAAAACTAACAGAGGCAGGATAGAATAGGCTGGACTTATAAGTTTTGCCATGCCTCTGTTAATCACTGGTCATTTCCAGACATGGACATCTCAGGTTGAACAAATAATGTTCAGGTCCACTCACCCTAAATCACTGCTTATCTGCCTAACCCTTAACATTTAATAGAGTTTTGTTCTGAGTGTTTTTTTCCGCTCCCTCAGCTTAGGAACTAGCCAGTAAACTCACCAAAGCATGAAACAAAAAAAATCAAGCTTCTTGCAGCAGTTTTCTCACTACCATAGACTCTTCTTACTTGTTTATTTTGAAATGTAAAATGCTTCAGATGGCACAGAATATTGCCATTTGTCACCATTTCACAGATCTGGTCCAGCACATGCTCAAATGTAGGAGTAAAGGTATACATGCTCTAAAAAACTCCTGTACTGAGCTAAATTCCTGATCTCTTTATTCAATTTTCTGAAATTCAATAACAGCTTTAATCCGATCTTAGAAATGGGAGTATCCTGCTGTACACCGCTTGAACAATCAGACAATGGCCAAAGACCACTAACAATTGCATTGCTGGTGTGCATGTAAACACCCGCAGTATCAGTTTACAGCATGCTTGTGTCATCTACATATTTATTCCTTCTTCATTAAATGAGTACCCCTCTAATGTGTAGTTTATTTTGATGATTAAGACAAACAAAACTTCATAAACATATTCGTAACTTTATTATTCAGCATATTTACTCGAGCGTTTCGTTTTAATCAAGAAATCGATCTTAATCAAGTAATCTTGACAACCCTGATATGGGCACTTTATAATTATTGCCTCATAATCCACACAATCTCAAACACTTCTTTGACAGTCACCTCCGTTTATTACCACAGTTAGGGCGAGGCTGACACATGATGAGCAGGACGAGAGCGCTGGAGACTCTGCAGGTAAGGGGTATGAGGTCGATCGAGACGGCTTCCCGAGCGCCACTACGAACGTGGTGAGGGATGGCAGCCCATCTTCCTTGCCCTCCTGCCATTAAATGATGATGGATGAGAGCGGCTGTTAACACGGAACACTGCCCCATTTCCCTGGCTCCCTCTTCCACAGCACTCATGAAGCACTTCCACTCCATAATTATGCCAGATCCATCTCCATTTGTACGTCCTGACAGTGCGCAATTAGGATGAATCTGGGTCCGCGTCCGAGCGGCACAGTGAGCAGCGTGGTCCGCGGGTCCGTCGAGAGGCCAGGCCTGAGCCTCCAGCTCGGCGCCAATGCGCACAGGCACAGCTGTGCAGCAGGCAGCGACAGGCCCGGGACAGTGACTAATTAGATTATGCGGGGAACAGCATTTTCTAAGTGAACGGTGAGCATGGGAAGCATGTCGAGGCAGTACATCATAAAGCTGGTCTCCAGATGAGCTGATGTTGTGAACACGAGGGACACTAAACTCATGAAAGCCTCGCTGCACAGTTCAGGATGAGCAATGTTTTACACGTTACATGTGACAACATTTAAGAACCAGTTCTCCATAGAAATGAACAGATATTCAGTTGAATCTTGGTAGAGCAAATACTAAAATCAATAAGCTTTAGTTTTGATTAATGTTAAAACACGTTCTCGCTATAATCCATATATGAAGCACACCAATCATAAAACGGGTGAAAACTCTAAAGCTGTCAATACACTTCTTCCTATATTGACTAGATTTTCTTGGTGCTGATACGCTGTGGATGCATCTTTTTAATTGCATGCATAGAAACGACTTATATAATGTTCACAGAACAGCAGTGGCAACAGAATGGAGCACTGTGGAGCGGACTCATTTAGCCTGAAGTCCCCAGACACATAAGCACTGGGGCTGTGGAGCTGCATTTTCTGCTGAAAAAGAGCTCCATCCAACACCTTTGAGATGTTGTCTGGGATGCAGAACTAACCATCCAGTGGTTACCAACCAGTACCTAATCTAATGCCTGAATACAATCAAATCATCCCAGCAGTGTTCCAACATCTAGTGTAACACCCTCCCGCAAAAAAGAAACAGTTGTGGCAAAACTTGAAAAATATTGGAACAGTAGATGCCTAAAAACGTTTCAACATCTATCACACTATGATAGAGAAGATGGCAAGTTTTTACAGGTACATTTGAAGTTCTCTATTGAAATCCCTGGTTTATATGTCTAGGACTAGGTTCTGTTTGCTGATTATTAGATGATCTAATATGTCTTTCAGTTTGATATGCGTATTTGGTACATTCAGCAGGACTCTTAGTCTCTGAATGGCTAGAAAAGTAAAACCTCAGTCTCCTCCCTACCACGCATCAACACAGTCCATTTCACTTCCACTTGACTCTTGTGTATATGTGCAGATATTGGTGGGGTTGCCTGGTGGGTGGTTGCTCACGCCTGCTGGGCTCTTTGATATGGGCTGGGCCACAGAGTTTCTGTGTGAACAGGAGTGGTAAACCACCGCTGAAATGTGACCCCATGCCTTGTGCTGTGCACATTCCACCCCATAAACTCCACATGTGAAGGATTTTGAGAGAACAGAGACACACACAGAGAGAGAGAGAGAGAGAGAGAGAGGACAGGATCTGTTTTGATAGGACTGTTACTTCCCCACCAGGACAATGAAAATGGAGAGGACATGAAAAAAACAACATAGAACGCAGACATCCAAGAAATGAGCATATATTTACCCAGAAACATTCCTTATATCCATTTGTAACAAAAATGAATAATGGTACAACTGAAAATATACCTAAAGATGGTAAATGATGTATAAACATGATATATAATGTACTGTAGAATGAAACCCTGTATCAAATTTTCCTGTTGTTGATCTATGAAGCATCTTAAGACCCTTTGGACCACCTTCAATACCTCTAGAAGGAATTAATGCATAAAGTAGATCACATAGAAAATAGAATAATCAGGTATGTTCATTCTTATGCATTCTTCTATGCTATGAATATTAAAGTTGGCAGAATTGAAACACTGTGGAAGCTTCTAAAGTTTCCCTCGTGAATCTCTCTAAATCCATAGAAAGCGTCACTTTCAGAATTGTAATGATTCACAGAATGCACTACAATATTTGAAACTGGAGATTTGAAAGTGGAGCTAACACACTAGCCACTTGTTTACTCATCAGCTATGAGTAACCTTCTAGCTCCTTTAATTTAGTTCTCTTTAGTCTACTTCACTGTCATGTGTTTCAAACACAAGAGTTTAGAAACATAGCTCATTTCTCCTGGAAAACCTAAAAAGCCTCTCATGAACTTTAGCTCATGAAGCAGTTCAGTGACCTCATAATGGACTGATATGCCTCAAATGGGAGTGCAGTGAGCCAGCCTTGAGATTCTTAGCCATCGCTGCTCTCGAGAACGGGCATACATGTACACTTAGAGCTGAGCAGGCTGCCCGCACTGTCGGAAAAATGAAAAAAATAGCCCTAAATGCTTCACAAATGCACTTTTCAAAACTCTTACAGAGCAGCCACTATGCATCCATCGTCTGAAATTAGGCTGGACTGGATGGAAAACAGAAAGCATGCAGTGACACTTGTCCTCTACTTGGAACCAGAGTATATTTTTGAGTTATCCATGCCATTTATTTTATTCCCTTGTTTCCTCATTCCCGTCCACTGAGCTCCAGCCTGGTTTCGGCTCGTTGCTATGGTTTCACGGCTTGTTTTGAGGGGAAAGGCTAATGAACATATTGTCCTCGACAAATGCTGCGACTTTGTTTTTTGGGTTTTTTTTCAGTGCATTCACCTTTAATTTCTGTTCCTCTTTCATTATTTTCCCTCACTTCGCAGCTTCTGCTCTGTATTACTGGATTACTGTAAAAACTAAGAGCACAGAACAAACATGTCTTTTTGCTCATTTTTAAAAATGTAAAATGTCGAGTTATGCACAATGTAGCCTCTAAGCCATGGGTGCCACAACAAGTGTTTAAAAGCGCCTCTCCGTGAAAGGGGAAGAAAAGTGCTTAAATAGCAGCACCTTGCCTGAACAAACAAGAACAAAGGCCTGGCCACGAACGCACACACACACAGTTGCGTACCAGATGCCTTCTGTTGCGCTACATGGGTCCGGGAGGCCTTTTTTTTTTTCCATTGCGCAGCACAACAAACGGGCGCAAACAAAATCAACGCATCCCACCAACGCGGATGCGCTTCCTGCTGCCCCGGCCTCCCTGTGGCTCTGCCAGCCAGGAGCATGATGGATGGTTATTTTCGTCTGGACTGATTCACTTGGCGGCGACGGCTCAATATCAGGAGGCTCCCAAGATGATTTATTCCCGGCCCGTTCCCATTCGATTAGCCGCGGGCTGCAGGGAGGCCGCTGGGGCCACGGTGCTCTGAATGAGTGCAACGCTCTGCATGTGGTGTGCAAGAGAGGACAGAGACAGCACCTCGCTGACCCCCCTCCTCTGCCTGACGAATAAAGCTGAAATCTCCTCCCTCCCACCTAGAGGCAATGACGCCTTCCATCACAGCCAAACCCACACAAGTCAGAGACATGGCATCGCATGCCAAGTTAAAAGCAGGCAGTGGGGGGAAGGGGGTGGGTTTGTGCGCTGCTGTGTTTACACACCTCTCT
>JBBPCW010000006.1:18168917-18181513 GCA_037974425.1 Phenacogrammus interruptus
CTCTCTCCATTTAGCCCTTGATGCGCAGGGCCTAATTTGTCCAAACCTGTGGGTTTAGTGTGCCAGCTATTACTCGGAGGAATAAAGCTGTCCAAAGGAGGAGAGCGTTATGTTTGATCTCACAATCACGCGAGTAAACAACAACATTAAAGCAGCACTTTCTTGCGTTCTCAAACTGAGCTGCGCAAACTTTCAGATGTAGAAAAAAAAACATTCTCCAGATTCCCTACACTGACAAACCCACATGTTCTTTCAAAAATGTGTAATCAAATGTAAACATCTGACCTTTTCCTTCTTCGGAGATAACCGCACTGCCATTTTCTTTTAGAATGAATACTATAAATGCGATGCTTGTTTTACGATAGCTTAAGACGCAGAAAATTTGATTAGGTTTACAAGGCAACATTTTATTGCCGACAAAAAAAAAAATGAAGCGCCTCAATAAATGCCACCAATAAATTTTCAGCCGCAGTTAACTAAGCAATATACAGCGACAAATTAATCTTTCAAAGCACAGCTGGGCATTTAGGAGAGTTATAGCCGCATTACCCTCCTCCAGAATTCTGGTTGATGATGTTAAAAGTAGGGGTGTAACAAGGCCTCCAAGTGTACAGCAATGCAAACAGTGAGCAAGGCAGAGGAGCCGCGGTCAAATCATTATTTATGCTTCAGCTAGGGCCAATCAACAACCAGTCCAGCGCATTCATGTCAAACATCATTCTCCCACCATCCAGCTCTAGGTTCATAAGTAAATTGTGTAAATCGTGCCAACACTGAATACAGTCAAGCATTAATTTCTTTAAGTGAATTGGGCTATGGGCCCTGAATTGTCTATTAAAACATAAGTATACTGTGAGTTTACTGTATCGTTACACCCCTTTCATGGACTAAGCCAAACAAACACAGACATCAGTATTTTAATTTATTTTTTGTCATTTTTTCTACGCATCTGTAGCGTTAAGCCCTTGTTTAAAAAGTCTTGATCGATCTATAATTTTTGATGTATTGGTCCACATAGTTCTGGCCTTTCTGTTTGCCCTTTTCAAGCCTGTCCTTGATTACAAATGCTGTACAACACATAGCTGTTTGTGTCTATGGTCCCTGAGAGCAAGAGTAGAGCTGCACCGATTTGCACAAATGGATGTTGATGAAAACAAAAGCATGCTCATATTACAGTTAGAGTTTTTGTCATATTGTTTGCTGGAGGGATGAATACGCTGGCTCCAATAACCTTGAAATCTTCTGTCAAACTGGCAGAAACAAAAGGGCTATGAGCATCACTCTTTCACTCTCAAGCACCGTGAAAAGCATACGTCTGATTTAATTACGAGGGCAGCCGTTGCGCAAACACGAAATGCTCTGCAACAAGGTCTTTTAGAAAACTGCACTTTCTACATGAGTTCAAAAGTGGGACAAAAACTGTGAACCTCAAGTTCACATTGTGCAAGAAGACTATTAATTGAGCATGATTTGTTAAGATTATAAAACCACTTTGGACTGTAACTGCAAGCCATCCCTTGACCTATTTTCGGCTGATGAATCTCAGGGATGCATCGGCGGACCTTCTTTCTTCATTGAACTCCTCCGACCAGCCATCTGCCTTTTCCGGGTGCATTTTTAATAGATTCCTGCTCATTGCTCTCAATGTTCAATCAAGAGTTTAAGCTCCAGGCACCATCTTGACGATCCTTGGGGATTATAACTGAGGATTTATGGAGGGAAAGCAGCTTTCTGTGAAATATCATTATGGCTGGAGAGCTGTCTTGTAAATTGTTAGATTGGTGAAGTTTAGTGTCAGTCACAGCACCGGGCGGACCGTTTTATCCCAATGCTAAATAACACCAGCTCTCGCTCTCAGGGACGACTACAGTCGTGCGTAATCCTTTCGAAGCAAACCTTGACTGAATCATGCATTGAATACTGCACACATATCGGTTTAATAGGCTCAATGTCAGTTTCTACAGAGTCGTAATTAAAAGATTAAGCCTCATCAAGCTATTAGCATGAGCAAAATAGATTAGTGCACAAGAGATCAGGCTCTGTTTTTTGCTGGGGTTTTTTTTTTATTAGTATTAATTGTGATAATTTCCTTTATGTGAAGTATAATAGTGCCTCAGCTGATTCGTGACCACTTGTTTTCTAAAAATAAAAGACACCACTAGTTCTGCCGCTCTGACAGATAATGCCTGCAAATTCTTACCTCTTTGAACTTTTGTCAAAGGTCAGAAGAAGGTTCAAATTACAGGGGGGCAAACAGATGGACAGGTGTTAGCAAATCAAAGGAAACCCCTTAAAGATCAGTTTACCATACCATACAGCTGCCACTGCACGCATGCAAAAGACATCAGCTCCACATGAAAAGAAGGAGCGGGTGTCCTTTACTAATCATTCTTCAGGCAAGCACTCCAGACCCCAGCATCCCCATGCTAGGAGAACTGTTATCTGAGAGACAGAGCAGTGTTGTACATCGGGGTCACTAATGTGGTGCCCATGGGCACCAGGGTACCCCCAAAGGACAACATGAGTCGCCAGTGAACAACATCTATCATTTAATTTTATCCTGTTACTTAATCACATTGTTCTTTAATCACATTTGCATTTCTATAGATTTGAAAATGACAATATCTAAAATAAAAAAAAAATGTTTTTATTGTAAGTGAAGTTTAGATTAGTTTAAGTAAATTCTGTTCTAGTGTATCAAACTGGTAGCCCTTCCTATGGCTCAGTGCCCATTGAGTAGCACTCAGTTAGAAAATGTTGTACAGTAATGCCTTCCATCAGTGGGTCTGTATGTAGTCCCATTTGGACTGGTTTAGTTTACCAGGTAACCTTAATAATACTTTTACCGTCTCCTGAGTGGAAAAACTTGTCACATCAGGATGGCAGGACTTTCTCGTGGACTCTCTTTAATTAAGTTTGCATATGATCATATAAAACAAAAAATGATGATATATATACTGTGAATATAAATGAACATATATATAAATGAATGCTTTATACCTGCAGCTGCTGTTATGTACTTTAATGTGTGGGATCTTTCTTTTCTGACTTTTTTTTTCTCCTCCTTCCAAGGTTGGAAGGTTGGATGTGAAGCTCTAACTTGTTTCCCTTTTTTCAGAGTTTGGTGAATATTTTTAGGAGGAATATGAGCTAAGAGGCTAATTAGAGTTGCAGTGGTCAAAAACCTGTTTCCAAATTCAAGGCCTCATATGCCTGGAAAGTCACGGAGTGAATGTGCATCCGGACGGAACTAAAACTGGTGAGAAACTTGTGTAGTGACTGGTGTCATTCGACCTGTAATTTTCTCAAGAGAAAAGAGAGGAAAACACCAACATGGCTGATCCGGATGAGGGGGCTTCTACGAAACTTTTAAGATGATTGTAAATACGCATTTCCAGTAAATCACACAAAAAGATGAGTCAATTCTAATTAACTGGACGTTTTTTATGTATAAGCTTTTACTGTACAAGCCAGCTATAGAATCTCACTAAGCATGTGATAATTCCCTCTTACAGCCAACAACACTGAGGTAGTTAATCGAGGAGTATAAAAAAGGTGCACACACGAAGAAAGGCAGGTCAGGAGGACAGAGAACACGAAGGAAGTGAATGACAAAGGAACAAAACATGCAGATAATATGAAGGCCCTTTGAGGAGGGCGGCCTTTGAAAGAGATGAGATTTACTCAATGACACTGCAAAGACGAAACAAACACTTATGAAGTAAATGACAACTCATTGTAATCAAGTAAAACTAACCAAAGACTTTTATTATGTGACAACAAGTGAAAACTGCCCTAAAAAGGAAAATAAGCTACCATTCTAGTTATCTACTGACTTATGGACAGAAGTGGCAAATATTGCATACTGTAACTCAACAAGACACACATTCACAAACTCATTTAGTAAATCTGTGACTGGTGAGGCTGAGCAGTGCTAAACTAAAACACATGTCCAACTTTTGTGCATCTATGTTATCTGCTGCTGGCCATGGAGAAGCTTCTTAAACTTGGTTATCACTGCCTGAGATCTTCTATCTCAATCAGTCTTCCTCTTTTCACAAAGAACTCCTTAAAATCTCTGACAGCAAGCCCCTCCTCCCTCGTGCTGCAGTGCAGGGGAGTGAAGGAGGGGGTTGGGGGTAGAGGGGGCTGGAATAGACCCTTGGGCCAAGAATAATCTCCCAGTTGTTCTGTAAACAGTTTATGACTGAAGCTACTCACAAACGAGGTCGACTACGAGCGGCCAGCCTCAAAAACGTTTCGGGACTTTTTAAAACTCCCCCTTAACCGACTGGCAGTGTGTACCTGTTGACTGCTGAGTGCAAAGTAGGAGCTCTGAATGTTGTTTTTCTGCTCTGTTTTGTTTAGTCTAGCCCAGTGATATTTATACACCGTGCCATTCCTGGTGTCGCTGGCGGAGGTACAGTACATATTATCTCCCAAAATGACTCTCTTCATTATCAAACAAGATCTCTTTATGGGTGTTGACCCTTCAGAGTCGCCTCTACTGCCAGCAGAAACAAACGTTTGATGTAATTTAATATTGCTCATCAATCACAGCTCACTGAAAGAAGTGGAGGAATTCTGTTGAAAGTGCAGAAACCTTTGAAGCATTTGTGTTCATAGAAGAGGAGATATTTTATGAATATTCCTTGCGTAAATCTAAACAAGTAAATGCGAGATTCTTCTTGAACATTTCGGCCAAACAGCTCGAATAACTCTGGGATTAGAGAAAAATAAAAAATAGCCCAAAGTTCCCTAATGACCTCCTTGTTCTTCCTTGGCACTGGTGACCTGGGCATTCCAGAGCAATACACGTCTGTGCGAGGCATTCTTCAGACCCCCCCCCCCCCCATAAATTACCCAGTGAATTTTTTGGCTTGTAACTACATTGCTGAAGCTGCAGACAGTCATAGCCGGATGGAAGAACTGTCTCCACCCACCAAGTCCAAAAGAAGGCACAGTTCTCGTCTTCGTATCAACACCAGTAAAAAGTAAAGTCACCAGATCATTTGCTTGTTTCTGAAGGAGCTCTCTAGTGAGGTCATTGGTGGGAGATGTTTTATTCACATAAATAAGAAAAAGGAGAAGGTTTCGTTTCGTTAAATGCGTTAAATGCAAATCACATGAAGCAATGAAGTTCCAAGCCTCTTTATGGACCACTATATTAGACCACTACTCTGTAGAAAATCAACACAAGCTGTGGATCTTGGGTCTTTCCCTGTCCGGGTCTCATGTGACCGAATTGCAAATTCAGTGCAAACGTTCAAGTCTAGCTGTGTCATGAAAGGCCCACTGTTCAGCCAGCTGAAACCAACAACACGGACAAGATGTCTTCTGCAACCTAAAAAGGCAGTCAATCGCGGCTCTTATGCGCAATCAAATAATTGGGCCGCAATAAGAGATTGCCATAAAGTGCAACCTACTCTTTCATACTCTGACGAAATCCACAGCAGCTCAAACAAAAGAGTCTTTGCTGGTCGGCCAAAAATATACAGTTTGTGCTTTCCTTCCGGTACTCAAAGAAGCTGCATGCAGTGGTTTCATTAAAAGCAATCCACAGCCATGATGTAGGAAAACAGCAGAATCTGTGGTTCTGTTTCTGTGACATTAAGGATGACAGATGGCACTACAGAACAACAGAAAAAAAAAAAAACTCGAAGCCATTTATCTGTTTCCAGAATCTTCCAGTGATGGAGATCATTGTAGGGAAAAGGAACCACACCCTTTATACGGACGTGGGAAACCTATCTCTGTCTGACAGAGATAGTGTCGGAGGGATAGAGAGATCCCAGGCTGACGCTTACTCATTCCCAACAAAATTTCAACACAAGCCTTCACCTCTCCACACTCCAAAGTTCAGGAGGTTTCCGGCCAGATTTCACACGCCCACACAAACGAGAAAACACATGTGGTGAGGGCGCAGTCTGGATCCCCTCTCTTTCTCTTTCTCTCTCTCCTGCTCTCTAGATGGTATTCAAGGTCAGTACATTTTTTTAATATGGCAAAAATAACAAGGATTTAAAATAGTGCTTCATGGAATTTTAAGAATTTTTGTTTCATATGAGTTTTTAACTCAAGAGAGTATGAGTAACAAATAAAAATGGTGTAAACCAGGGGTCACCAACCTTTTTGAAACTAAGAGCTACTTCACAGCTTTGATACACTAGAACAGAGTTTAATTATCTAAACATCACGTATAATAAACATGTTTTAAAGGATTTTTTTAGATAGTGTCATTTTCAAATCTATATAAATGCAAATGTGATTAAAGAAGAACAGCAACAGGGTAAAATTAAATATGAGATACTGCTCACTGGTGAGTTACGCTGTATTTAGAACAGGTCTGCTGGCTACTCATGTGGTTCGTGCGGGCACCATGTTGGTGATCCCTGGTGTAAACGGTTTAAAACCTGTGTTTGCTCTCCTACTCCCACTTTTACACACCCATTTGTGGGCGGAGTCTATCCTAAAAGTTCTCTCAGGTTCAAAGATCTTGTGTTTTTTTTCCATTTATTTGTAGAACCTAAATTAAAATGAATTTGGCCATTTTTGTTCTTTATGGGCATTTGAATGTGATGCCATTTTATATTTTAATGATATTTTTTATTCTGAAATACAAATGCATCCCTCTAATTCTCAGTTTAGCTGATGGATACAAGGGGAAGACATTACATATATGAACATATGAGAATAACCAGGCCCCCTGCTAGAAGTGGGTAGCCCCAACCTCTGCTTTACGAGTCCATGACCTGTGCCTCTAGCTTGCTGACGTTGTGTTATAAGGTCATTTCTGGTCATTATTTCGAAACTGTCACTCAGTACATGAACGCAGTCCGTCATCCCCACAAGCCCATTCTTCCCAGGCCGCTCCCTGCATCCTGCAGATACTCCACATGGGAGAGCAGAGGTGAGGGGAGGAAAAGGAAAAGCCTGGTGCAGTCAAACAGAAAATACCACACTTGACAAAAGAGACCACCTCATTTTTCACCCCTCCACACAATACACACACACAAAAGTGTGAAAAACTATTGAGCATGCTACTGCTGCATAAACACAAAGCTAACAAAATTAAAACTAATGCTACAGCAACTAACAACTTACGCTTTCATTTTCCTTCGCTAAATGAATCAGGAGAGCGGTGTGGGGAGCAGGAACAAGAAATGAAGTGCCGGGGAATGTAGGTAATAAATGGGCGCCAATGTAATGGACAAGCCACAGAGCTATGATTTATGAGGAGACGGATTAAAGAACACAGCAAAGAAAATGAAAATGAGGAGCCTGCTAGTGAAGGAGAACACTTAAGATGATCTGTGCGGAGAAGACGCAGATGAATATGTAAGAGGCATGTTTTCTGATTAAATCTGTCCCCGGCAGGAGTCACTGAGATGGGATTAAATTTTACTAAATCCAGATGATCTTTAAGGGAGAGCATAAATTTGTCTGAAGATTTGTGCTCTCGTTTTGCCATCTGTGGCGCCAGCCAGAGTTCGAAAGAGCAGAAATGTCCTTTATTTACTACCTCTCTCTAATACCTTGCACTCGTTTCATTATCATACTTCTCTAGACGTCATCAAACCACGGCCAACATAGAAAGGAAGGAAATTGGACTTCCTGTAATGGTTACTGAACATACAGACACAATAAATGAAGGGTCATTGGGTTTATACTCCATCTAACCCACCCAGACCTACAGCCTCTTCTCGAGAGATTTGTTGACACTCCATGATTGTTAATAGTGGGGGAACAATTTGCTCTCCATAGTTAGAACAAGCTGCTTTCTGTGTAACTGTGGAGGGGTTTTTTCCCCCCCTGGTATGCCTGCGCATGCCCAAGAGGGTGCTTGAAACCTCAAGAAACTAATATCCATAAACAGCAGCACCAGGGAAAAAATAATTGCATTATTTCAGGAGGGCTGAGCAGCAATAAGGGTCTCCTCTAATTAGCGGGCGCCACATAGCAGCGGTGGGAGAGTGTCAGCGATGACAGCAGATTGAGAGTGACATGGCCATGGCTGGTGACACGCATTATAGCCCCCGCTCCGTCCTGGGGGAGAGCTCGCTGCGGCTGGAGTGGATATGGCATGACAGCAAGAGAGAGAAACAGGAGCCCAGCACCTTCGCACACTCTTACTTTCTCTCTACCAACATGTACTAGAATATCGCTGCAGCCCACAGTCCTTAGAGAGTGGAGGCATTTGTAGATGGACATTGCATGTACATGTATGCATTTGACAGTACATGAATCCAAATACACTTACGGTACATTAAACAGTACATGTATGTATATACAGGTATGCATTATTAAGAGTGATCTACATATGAACTGCCTCACAGATACAGATAAATACAGCATTAATAGTCTTGCCCATGGACTCTTACTGCTGCCTGGAAACAGAATCACACTATACTATGTGTATAATGGGTTAGCGTGGTTTGAGGGGAGGTTTGAAACAGGATTTTATTGGTTAATGTTACTTTATCTTTATAGTGGGACAAATGATGCACTATATGTCTATGGTGACGCACTTACATGGTCAACATTGTCAATTCAGATTTCAAGCTGACTTGAAATATAAACGAAAGACGGGTTACTCATAAATAACCCAAAAAGCAATAAATCTTTCTATTCAAACAAGAAAATAATATGCAACACTGAACTTTTAAACAAGAGCACATTTAAACTGCATTATGTTGATATTCCATTTTCATTCCCAGACATTATAAGCATTATAAGCCCATTTTACCAGCCAAATGACTCACGGGCTTAAGCCTGCTCCAGAAGGACATAAGACTGAACCGATTCCTTCTAAACGCAAGAAACAAATGTGGAGGATAACACGCAAAAATGGGGGAGGCCTAAAGGAATTTGTTTTGAAGTCTTAGAAGCCCGTTTTGTCTGTGTTAATGCATGTTGTGACATACTCTGCAAACTTCTGCAGATTCCTGTCAGTACCACTACATACAAACCGAGTGGCAACATCTGTGTAGAAGTTAGACAAAAGAATGAGCCCGTGCTTAACTTAGAACAGAGGGAGTCCTATTGGAGAGAGAAAGTGAAGTGAAGCATCGGGCAAGAGAGGGTGTTATCCCAACTATATAATACACATTTCACTCTGTGTCTGAGGACAGCGGCCCTGACGCCTGCCCACACTCGCATTCTCTCTCCGGCTTTGTGTTTGCTCTCCAGCTCTCTCACTTTTTCCACTCCTGTGCCTGCTATCTTCTTTCGTGCCTCCTTTTATCTGCTGCCTGCTCTGGTATCTGCTGCTGTGTTGTGCAGTCTGCTGCAGCCGTGTTTGGACGGAGACGGTGCGGTTGGCAGGCTGCTGTGTGGAACAGAGGTTCATGTTAAAGTAATGTGCATGCAGCGTCTCCGTCCAACCCACGCCCACACGCTCCCCCGCACTCGCCCTCCCCATTGATTTCTATAAACGGAACATTGATTGCGAACAAAGTTCAGGAAAGGGAGCCAAAATTCCTCGCTGCTGGTTTCTCCACTGGCTACACTCTCAAACACACATACACACTACACAGGACCAGACTTCTCCCTTTGTGCTGCCTCATCCTACCCCAGCACCCTTTCTATGGAAGTTATCCAGTAATGTGGTTTCGTTTGTGCGACTGTGTGTGTGTGTGTGTATTTGGCTTTGTCTATTTTCAGGTCTGATTTTGAAATAACACAATAAGAAAATAGGACTAACATACAATTCCAGCAAGAACAAAGCCCTGACTTCTTAAAAGCTTCTTAAAAGATTTTTTTTTGTTTGCTATACTAAATATGGTACAGTATAGAAGTGCATGTTATAAAAGTGCATGCAATGGCTGGAAGCATCTAGGATAATGCATGTCTGCTGAATTAGCCTAAGAGAAATACAACCACTTCTGCAGGATTACAGATGCAGGTAAAATGAATAAAACACAGACGTATCGGCCCAGCAGCTCGGTGCCACTTCAATGTTCTGCTCTTTCAACTTTAATAAAAATGTCTTAACATAAATGCTCCTCTGACTGTGTAACATGATATTGTTAAAAAAATGTGTGTATGTGTAAGTGTGTATGTGTGTCCAAGTTTCCATGTTTCACGTCATTGCTCTGCTGGTACTCCTCATATTTCCTCTAAATGCTCGATCAAACTGCTTTTCCATCCGTAGCCGCAAGTTCTGCACCATAAAGCTCGAGGATGCAGGGGTGAAAACACTTTGACTAAGGCCTTGAGGAATCAATAAATTTGGAGCAAAACACTCCCTGCAAACATCTTAAATATACTCTCTCTGTCCACTGACTTATTTACTCAGCGTTCCAGTGATCTAAGACTGTCGGGGGAAGCAGCAGAGGCGGACTGTGATGTGCCTGAATTAACACATTTATAAAAGCTGTCTCTGATCCGTGTCTGTCTCTAAAACACACAAACGGACACAAAAACACATATATATACCCACTCGTGTTTCCAAATCTTCCTAAACTGCTCTTTTCTCTCTGATCTGCACTGCTTTCAAGGGTAAAAGAGACACAAAGTTCACTGAGCTCTCTCCACCAGTCTAGCTTCTTTTTCTCCTCTTCCAGTATTAGATGAAGGGGAAAAATATGATCACCATAAACAAACACTAATTGGTAGCTAATTTTGTTAGTTCTTGCCTGGCTGATTTATTGCCTCTGGGCCGGTATGAATAATTCATAGGAGTGACATGCGGCTGGGCGTTTTAGAGCTGGGAGGGACTTCATTACGGCCACTCACCACTGCTATTTGAATAATATGCAAATGAAACAGCCTCCATCCTCGCCTTCATCTCGCTCCTCTTGCTCCCGTGTTCGACACGCGCCTTCCTGGGCACGGCTCGGGCCGCCGCTGGCAGAGAACGTCCGAACAGAGAGGGCAGGCTGGCAGGGAGGGCAAGCTGGTATTCAGCAGTTGGTCGGGAAGCGAGAGGCGGGTGAAAGAGAGGTGGTCTCAGAAGGCAGGTTGACATTTCGCTGGTGCTCGAGTGGAGGAGATTAGGGGCTGTTTGGAGCCTCTGAATGGCTGAGGCTCAGTCTGGGTGCTGGCTGGCTGCTCCACTGCTCTGGCCAGCATGTATAAATCCTCACAGAGATCCAAAATCACCATAAGTAGCAGGGCAATGAGATCCGAGATCAACATTCATGAGATCCCGCATGTTATGAATGGATTAGGTCAGGGCTATGCAATTCCAGTCCTGGAGGGCCAGCGTCCAGCACGGTCTGGCATTTTCCCCACTAAACCTGGTGATTACCTGTGGGGTTGAACCTGCTGAGTTTAAGCAGGGAAAAGGCTAAACTGTGCTGGACTAAGTTGGACTAAGCTGGTGCTGGTACATGGGGTGAACACTGTGAGAAATGGCCCATATAGTTAGTTTTTTTTTTTTTTTAACAAGATATGCAAAAGAACCGCACTGTCATAACATTGTGCTGTAACAAGTGCTTCAATACGTCTTTTCAGGCCATGGGAATACAACAGCTCATCTCATTACCTCGGTGCTAACAAGGCCCAGTGTCGCAGGACAGTGAATCCACGCACTCGCCAGAGTCAGTCTCACATAAACGACATCCAGTTTGAAGTGCTAAATATTTCATGAGTACAAATGTGCAAAACAGCGAGTGTTTTTAATATTTCATTCACTTTTGCTCTGTGGTCCCATGTCCATGTGTACTATGTTAGTCAAAGATTATTGGAGCAGAACTAAGGCAACCCTGATGAATGCCATTCCACCACTCCCACGTCCCCAGTGTATATAATCACATATAGGATTGAGCTCTTCTGCTTGCTCTCTCAGCAGGCTGTGTTCAGAGTTTTTAAATGTTGTTTCATTTTGTTTACAGCCCATGGATTTTCTGTGGAGTCCAAGTTCTTAAACCGAGTACAACTGTAGCCTGACAAAGTTCTGTCCAAAGCCACCTGCGAAAAGCCAGACTGCGCCTGTTTAAGAGGCATTTAATGTATTATTTCTTTTAGTATTCTGTAGTGTAGCAATGCATCCCTCAGTTTCATCCGTGGCACAGAATTCCTGATTCTATATTGTTTTCATTTTTCGCTCACCAGTGTTTTTTCACTATAGTTCTCAGAATGCATTATACTCAACCACTCAATCAATCTATAGGATAATAAATAAAACCAAGCTAGCATTAATGGTGTCTTAGTCAATGAATGAGATAGCTATTGTCCTTATCAAATAAAAGTCAATTAGAAGAGAATTCAATTTGAAGAATCCCTATAGAGTGTAGTAAACTGGCTACTGTGATGGATAACTCTCACCTCAAGTCAAGGCTTATAAAGAACTCCTTATAAAGAAAGGGGTTGTGAGAAGTTGATTAATATTCTTTTCTTCCTGGATAAGGGCATCTTTTACATGTGAAAAATGCTCTGCGTTTTTTTCTACCATTTAAACTCCCCAATATTTTGAAGTCTATAAAATGTCGTTACTGAATGTTGGAATCACTTATAAAAAAATACTAAATATAATAAACTTGAAAAAAATATATAAGCTTAAAAAGTGGTTGTGATTACAGTATTTTCCGGACTATAAGACGCACCGGACTATTAGCCGCACAAGCTAAAAATCGGGGAAAATCCAGTTTTGT
>JBBPCW010000006.1:18182315-18196197 GCA_037974425.1 Phenacogrammus interruptus
TTATAATGCGAAAAGTACGGTAAACATCGAGGGGCAGTTTCCCGGACAGGGATTAAGCCTAGTCCGGGATTAAGTAGTTCTGTGGATGGAGATTTTGCATTGAAAAGAAAGGCTAGTCCAAGACTAGGCTTAATCCCTGTCTGGGAAACCGACCCCTTAAGTATAACACGCTCAGCCTTGCATGCAGTATGAGTGTGAGTTCAGAAATAGAACGAGAAACATATTGAATTATGCTTCTTGATTGCTGTCTTGACGGTCTAAATACAGGACTCATCCAAATACGAAAACCTTGATGTGAAGAGCTGAGTTTAGACTCCGATTCCAGCATCTACCCTGTTGTCTCCCTGTTTACAGGCCTGCCAGGCACAGGGGTGGACACAGGAAGCCGCTGGAAGGCCTGGCCAGGCGGATGGGTCGAGGGTGATAGAAATGTCAGCAGTGAGAAGAGGCCGTTAAATGGCAGACGATGCCCAGTAGAGGAGGTGTTAGCACCCCACGGGTGTTGCTTGTCTCTCCCAATCTGTCATAGCCGTGGAGATACAGCACCTCAGGAGACAACCTGCTGCAGCCCCGGGCAACAGCGACCACTAACCTTAACCCCCTTTTCACTCCCTTCATCTCCTCCATCTCTGGCCCCCCACCCACTGCTTCTCCTCCGTTCCCCCCTTTTCTCCCCACATGCCTCGAGGCCATGGCGTTGCTGTCCACCACGGTCTGTCAGAGTTTCTCCTCGCCATGCTTATTATCACACAGCATCAGGCCAGTAGCCTGATAGCCCCTACGAGCCTAGCCTAGCTGAACATCAGCTGCAGTGACAGCCAGGCCTCACGCACACACTGGGACACAGCACAAAGGCTTCACACTCATAATCATCACCCCAGGCCTTGTTTTCCAAGACTGTAAACATACCGGCCTATCTGTTCATTTCACAACCGTTATCTTCCTGTCTTCTTTTAGAGATAAAAACTTCAACATTTGATGTTCTGGCCTGGTGGCGGAGAAATAAGGGCATACTGCATGACTGCAGGAACTAGGCATCAGTCGTTATCTGAGTTTCAAAACCAATGTAGGTTTCTTGAGCAAACAAGCTGAATACAGGCTCCAAATTTGAGTCAATTGCTTTTAAGAGCACATTTAATGAAAGACTGAATTATCCTGATATATTTGAAATAACAAATATGTATTACGTAGACACTGTAGAGTTTGTATATGTCATTCTTTCACAATCTATAGGAACTATATATATATATATACTGGTCATATTCACCACTTTTGTGATGCCACGAAAACCAACACATAACCATCTATTCTATATAGACCAGATTAGCCAACTGAAGCAATAAGATGCGTTTCAGCCCGTATTACAATACGCAATGGGATAAATTCTAAGGGATAATAATGGTGGAGTAAAAATTAATCAGTTACAAGTGAATTTTGGAGAAAACAAATAAGTAAAGTACAAAAGAAATGTAGCTCTTGGATCTTTTAACCATTAATGTTGATATTTTGTTTGTCATCTGAAAAAGTGGAGTGAGGCAGGGGTTAAGCCCTTTTAATTGCTTGACTCTCCCTTTGTCCTGAAGCGGAGTCAGGGCCTGAGGCAAAAGCTCCTGACCTCATCCCAAGGCTCCTGCAGGGGGATTGGCAAGTCTGCCACCTGGCAACCAACTCCAAACCCCAGATTAAGACATATCATAAATGCAAAGAAGAAGTGGAAGATTTAGAGTGTAATGTCAGCTCTTTTCTCTAAAGAGGATCATGCGAGCCATGTGGCCTAGAATACCGGACTCTTCCGCAGGCTCACGTCTTGGTAGAGATAAGAAAAGAGAACTGGGGTCAGGGTGTGTGTGTGATGAGGGGGTTGCTGCTCTGTCTTAATCTTCCATCCGAAGAGAAAGGGCCCATTTAGGAATATTTATGGTAAACTTCAGTCTGGGCTGTGCTCGCAGAATTAGATTAAGCGAGAATTTGCTTGAAATTGCTTTCCTTGATACGAGATAATACATGGGAAAGCAGACTAAATCCTGAGCCTTCTAATCCTGACCTGTTTCGAGTGCGCTATTATTCAGTAGCCAGAGGATGAGGAAAATAGCTTCTCATGAATAGCAAGCAATCATTAAAAGGAAGTATTTTCATATCAACTGTCCCCTCCTCTTTCGTTCAGCATGCACAACAAACAGCGCCAATTACCACGCAAGAGTCTGAGAGGTCCTTCGACAGGACAAAGTGGCATAGGACTACTGAAACTGGGATGCAAGGACATAATAAAATAATATTAGGAGTATCATGCATTTTTATGAATAAACCTGTTACACGGTTCTTGGCTTGGACATATAGTTCTAGAGAAAAACAGCCTTAACATTGCAGAAGACCCTGGAGAATCTGGAGAGGTTCTGTATTAAGGAGTGGCCTCAGATTCCAACTTGGCAATCTACATAAGGCAGTACAGGAGACATTTGGTTCTGCTCTTGCTATTTTGCACACTAAATATATTTTATATCTATTTCAGTTGTAGCAAAATTACCTACCACTGACATACAATAGGCCATTATTTTTGAAAAAATTTCTTCTGTTTGAAAAAAGGTTAATTTGCTGCTATGCCACAAGATACCGAATCTGTTTAATAAGATAAGATAAACCTTTATTAGTCCCACAAGTGGGAAATTACGATACAAATTCTTGCCCATATCACCTTCCGCTATCATGGTGCCAATCAGGGGCATTGTCACGCTTGGGCATCCAGGGCTACAGCCCTGAATAATCTAGAAATCCAGATCTCGAAAATAAACACACGGTCAGAGTGAGAGCAACAGCAAAATCACCACACTGACAAATTGAAAATCCAAAACTACTCCCCGTCGACAAATTAAAACATCTAGCCCTCCCAAAATCAAATTAAAGTTTTAGCCCTGAATGTTTCAAAGCGCCAGTGGTGCCAATAATTATTGAGCCGACTATATGTGAAGCTTTACAAGGTTCTTTGCATCCATCTATCATTCAGAAACAAGGTTTTTAAACAACCATCCACTGAAGGATTCTTTAGGGAACCAAAAGTGGTTAAACTATGGCATAGTACAACCCTGAGCTTTAATTTGAGTTTGTCTTACTCCGCATTAAGCATGGATAAGAAGCTGCGGGCATAATGTGTGACATGCTGGGAGCGTCTCCAGAAAAGCACCTGCACAATCAGGATCCACTTCTCCACAGCTGTCTGTGAGTTCCCAAATTTGGGCCGAAACGTTACGGCAGCTGAAAGTGCAGGAGAGAAACAGTGGTCCAGCAGGGACAGTCCAGCAGAGCTGCTGAGTCAAGCTTTTCCACCTGCCTCATGGAGGAGCTTTATTAAAAGGCAAGACCCTCTCAAAGCCCTGGACTCCACAGAGACTGGCCTCTCAGCCTCCTGACCCTGCTCTTTGAGAAAATCTAGGAGCAATCCACCCCAAGAGGAATCACACTGATGTAATACTGAGCTTCCAAACACACCGGCACACATGCACGGATGTAGAGACACGCACACACACGCGCGCAACGCTTTCCCTCTCTCCTGTCCCAGTGAGGTTGTTCGCCAAGTAGTCTTACAGGCTTTTCTCCCCTAGAGGGACTAAAAGCCTCCTGTTCTCTGAGCCTGAGTGCTGCAGCAATCAATAGGGCGATAAATGAAGCTACACAATTGACTCGGTTGCATTCATCCATTATTAAAATCTCACACTAAATGGATTTGATTTAAAGCACTGGGCCTTTGACATCATTAAACCTCAGGTTTAGAGGCCTATTACACGTCTTAATGTAAGGAAAGCTGGGACACTACCAGGCTCCCTGAGCCAAGACCAGCATAGTCTTTCCACTGAGGACATACAGTCTTGCTGTTTAGCTTTCTACCAGAGCGTGGACTAGGACATGAACAATATAACAGTAGGCTAGCAAAACTAGCCAGTATCAAAGGACTTTCCACAATTACCCACTTACCAAGACCAAGACATGTTTTCATTTACAACTGAAAGGCTATTGTTGCATCAGTAGTAACCCATCTCCCTAAAAATCTCCTGGCAGCTGGTGGTCTAGTGGTTAGGGTGATCAGGAAGTCGTGGGCTCAGTTCCCAAGACTGTTAAGAACCTCTGAGGTAGAGCACACACTGCTCCCAGGCCGCTGTGTTCCTGGCTACCCGCTGCTTTACTTGGTGACTGGGTTAAATACAGAGGAAGAACTGTGCTGTTCATATATGACAGAATGATCACTTTCATACCACATAAACCACTTCCAGCTCGTCATTACAGTGGTAAATGACACTGTGTTGCTTACATTCAACTACAGACTTAAACAAAGCTTCACATTGTAGCTGAACACGGTGGTCAGCTGTTTTAGTCAACAGGTGGTGCAACACAATCAGACTGCCTCGTGCGTGTTATGCAGGCTGATGAATGCTACAGATTATGTTCAAAATATCTGGTGCATCTATTTTCTAACCGAAGATGCGTCTGAATAGTGACAACACAAATCGTATGTGTAATTTTAATGGATTTTGCAAGAAAATTAAGACTCAAAGGACCAGTTCTGTTAAAATAGCTGTCCCCTGTGTTCATCTTGATTAAGTCTGTTGCATTTTTACAGCTTACAGTAAGTCATGATATGTCCTAAACAACATCAACAAGGCACTGCCACATTAATAAAGACCTGGATGTTGCTTGAGCGAGTTAAGAGTAAGGTCTGAGGATGTACAGAAAAGATTTGGGTAACTGTTGATTTCTAGTGTTTATATTCATAGATCCAGTTCTAAGCTATAGAGGAACAATTTAAACTCTTGTTTGATTGATTACTGGTAAGTGGGAAAGGGTAAACATGAGATTTTAAGTCTGTTTGGATCAACTAAATCACTACACATGAAGCCAGGCAACACAAGAAGCCAGGTCCAGGCAAGAGAAGGGGATGGCACATCAGATAAGGCAGGATTTTTTTGGCTGAGAATTTGAAACTTAGAGTGGGGTGTAAAAATGACTTTTTCCCTCCAGCATCTCTTGTGGAGAAGCAGAGTTTAATCATTATAAACTCTTCATTGTAGTGACAGAGGACCTGGACCAGTCCTAATCGATATGAAATAAGATTCAGTGGAACTTGGGTGCCATGTTTCAGTGCTTCAGCAGATTGTCACTAAATCTCCCCGCAGCACACTCTTCCCTCAAGGCCCCTGTCACCCACCTCCCTTTACTTTCCTCCAGCAGGTTCTACACAGCTCGACGGAATTAAGGTCGCAAAGGCAGGACTTCAGAGAGGCATATTAAACACTTTTCCGGGTGTATCGGTTCACTACATCTAAAGAAATCCCTGCGGGAACATCGTCAGGAATTAGTGCCAAGGAGACACTGTCAGGGACGGTGATAGACTCTCTCCGCTGCATATTAGTCATAAAAGCCCTCTTCTGCGAGCAATTAAGCCTGACATTCTGATTCAGGGAGGAAAACAAGAGCAGAGAGCAGAGGAAATGTTGACGCCCTTCTAGTGGAGCGGCGTGCTCGTCCGTGTCGCTCTCATGATTTGACCTGTATGAGCTCATGGTCTGGTGTGATCTTCACTGCTGTTTGTCTGCTGCGCTGTTTCCTTTGGCTGTTTTCCTGTGTCTCTCTGCCGCCCAGAGAGAGAGAGAGAGCTGATCTCACCGGGCAGCAGCGGGAGCTCTCTCTCTCTCTTTGCCTGCCACTTCCTGTAGGGCTGGAAACTCTGAGAGGGAATGTGTGGGGAGGGGGGCATGGCCCAAAACAGAGAGAATGAGATAGAAAAGCAATCAGGAAAAAAAAGAAAGTGAGGGATGGAAAAAGAGCAGGGTGAGAGGGAGGAGGGGCCGGGGAGATCTACGTACTGGTACTGTCTTAACAAAACTTTTTTATACCATTTGAAATGGCTACCATTACATTACATAACGTTAAATGGCAAATTCACCACCAGAAATGCTGTAATGCTATTAAACTTCTAACACCTGTTGCTAACCCCTTAACCCCAAAAAGGTTTATTTCTTAAGTATGTACATGCTAACTTTATAGCAGTTAAAACACTAAATAATAACTGATTGAGGCCTGAACTGTTCATGTCACTGTACTATAAATTGCAAACCTTTTGATCAGTAACATGTTTTCTTAAATTTGACTTGTTTGAGCTCATGGTCTGATGTGATCTGCACTGACTGTATTATTGGTACAAATACAATTTGCTGTATAATTTACAGTAAGGTCCTGTAAAAAGTGATTACCATAGAATTAAAGTGAAGTACAAACATCACGGTACATGGGTCACGGTTCGGTACATGATGTTCGGTACGTGACGGTACGACGGAGAAGACGTGATTGAAGTAATACGGAATCCCAGAGGGACCAAAAAGCGCAAGTACATCATAAACCTGGGTCATAGTGGAGTGTAGTGCCACCTACTGGCATTACACTTCTGCTGCCTTACACATACATGAAAATATAAGCAAGTGTGTGTGTTTACTGGTTAATACACTGCTGTTTATTTAAAATAAACGAAAACAAACCAAGCCTCATTCTTTAGAACTTTTTGTTGCTTAACTTTGCTGTATCGTGAACCGTACCGAACCGTGACCCCAAAACCAAGGTACATACCGAACCGTGACATCTGTGTACCACTACACCCCCAATGTATAGTTTAGAATACTCTTACTGTTCTCTTCAAAACATGTCCAGTGAGTACGTATACAGACATTTACCACAATGGTTACTCCCCATTGCTTATATGTAAGGTTACCTTTTCAGAGGTACACGTTTTGATGGAGACAATAAAGTATTTTGAATGTGTGCTCAGATTAGGAGAAGGCAGTTCAGGTCTGTTTTAAGAGGCTGTTTCAAGATCTAAACAGAGGTGTGAAGCCCTGCAATTTCAGTTTTAGATGAGTGCAAGCATCAGTTGTTCAGAATGCAAGCTGAGCACATCCGCAGATGTAGGGTGTGAGGGGTGCTGCTCCAAACATAAGAAGGTAGGGAGGGGTTACAACTCCATGGGGTCTCGACCCCAGGAAACACATAGCAGGTGGTTTGACAGTGTGCCATTAAAACGCACTTGCATCCACACACGCACACACAAACACACACATACACACACACACAGTCAAATGTCTGTAAAAGGTCAGAGCTGCCACCCTGCCTGCCCCAATGGAGACACAATCCTGGAGAACCGCAGCTCTCTCGCTTTTTGTTGGTGGAGTGATATTCCTGCTGCTCTCCCGCCGTGAGAAGGTCATCTCCAGCCGCCAGCAGGCGAGGGGCTGCCTCTGAAGACCCTCCGCCTGTTTTCCCCCACATTCACAAAGGTCTCATCCCGAGCAGTCTCATTGTGAATCTGCCTCTGTATCGCTGCCTCCCCGCGAACAATGTTGTCAAGCAAGCATGGCACACATGTGACAAGCCTCAGACTAGTGGGAGGAGGAGGAGGGGCGACAGAGGGAGAGAAAAGGTCTAAATTTTCAGAGCCACACAGAACCGAAAGCCGCAAGGTTAAATGCATTTAAAGGTGGCCAAAACATGTTTTCACATGGGTTATTTTAAAATCAGGGAGTAAAGGGCACATCAGATGTGACATTTTTCTATGAAACTACAGTCTGCCTCTATATTGTTTGTTCACCATTAGATTTTGCGCTTTTGATAGTGAAGTGGACACGCAAATGTGCTGTAAACCAGTGGCAACTTGGCCTGTGATGATTAGGACTTCAAAAAGAAATGTTATTAAATTGGTGTGAATTTTGCAGCTTATAGTAGGGCTGCAAGTGTGACAGTAGCACCGCGATGGTAGTATGTTGACTGCAGTAGGGGCAACATTGCTACAACCAGAAACCAAGGTATTTGTCTTATCCATCAAAGGTCAGGCCGAGCCTCAACGATGACACAAAATTCAATGATCAATTTTTCATATATTGCAAGACACAGTCACATTATGTTTAAACATACTGTATACTACAGGGGGTTCTCCATTTACGACAATGATGTAAGCTGAATTTTGGTGTAAGTCGAAACACACTCTAGTCTAAGTCCCTTACCTATTATAACACAGCTGTAAAATCATAAAAACACAACTAAGCCACAGAAAGGCCACTCATACGCCGTGTTACTGCTTACACTTCCACCGTGCACAACTAGTTCACGTAGTCCGTAAGTATGAAGCTAATAGTGTAAGCCGAGTAGGAGTGAGTGTGTATGTCAAAACTGTTGTAACCCGAGGACCCTCTGTATATAGTCTATAAGACTTTAATCCTGTCTTTCACATCCAGTGTTTGGTATTATGCTTTGAAAGAACATCTGTATGGCTAAAGCCCTTGTCTGTCAAACCTACTTATAATGAAAACACCCCCACATCGGTTCTAATCTCCATCAGAGATGAATGCATATCCCTGTCATTGTTTCTTGGCTTATATCTGTATTGAATAGTGCCATGCAACCTGTTCATGTAAATCCTACCTTGTTACAGGAAAGCTGAAATGTGATCCCCACTCAAGTAAATAATGCTACATAGGCATACATGCTGTTTGCAAAATGCCTGCAACAGCACACTGCAGGCACATCTAAACACGAGTGTACAGAAATGCATGCAAGAATGTAAATGCAGAGCCAGGCCTCCTCTGTAGTGTCATGATCAGGCTGCCCTGTTTCTACTCTGTTTGTAATCACAAGGCTTGCTCTGACAGAAAGAGCAGTAATGAACTGTTTAAGGCCACACGGCATCATGTTTCTGCCATTAACCGTGGCGCTCTTCATCTCCTCAGCTCCAGCTCCTTTTGCAATTTAGCCATTGGATGGACGCGGTGTCTGCTGGTGGTGTGTGCAGAAATGGAAAGCTTCAGCACCGGAGTATCACACAAAAGCAGTGGCGCTTGATGGCTTATATCGGGGAGAGGGAGCAGCAGGACCATTGTCTGCTGCCACGCTCCTGACAGGCCATAGAGGAGACCACACCCCTCCACCCCTCGCTCCAGCAATTAGTGGTGTCACAGTTTCATTAAAGCATCAGCTATCAGCTTAAGCCTACTCTTTAGTGTACAGATAATAGAACATCCATCCATGCTTTTAGATGTAGGAGAGACAAGAAAAAACACTGAGAGAGACGAAGAGCGAAAGTTGAACTCATTACTCTAAAGAGGTCGAAACATCTGCATCGAGGCAATAAATTATTGATCCAATTACAAAAGTCACAGATAGTGAGATATACCTAATATATCCTCACTAACATTTTGGGCTCCTTTGTGTGTCCATATGCAAAGGCTTGGAGTTATTAAGGACAGGACAGCTGCATTGGCAGGACATGGTCTAAAGACACGTCCCTGTACTTCCCATGTATTAAAAGAACAGAAGAATCACTGTGTAAACCTGTATAATAGAAAGAGCAACGGCCACACGCTTCAGCTTTAGCTTACAGGAGTGAGCAGTCTGGGTCTGTCGACGGGTTAGTAAACATACATTGTCACTGCCAAAACAAAAGGAGGAACAACCAGGAGAGGTTGAGATATACTGTAGGACAATTTATCGCAGTATTGTCATTTTACCCAGCCCTAAGTTCAAGGGGTTCATCAAAATCACCACTATTACAATGGACAAACAAACCCTTCCAGCATTTCTTGCACCTGTCTAAGGGTTGGTGTACCGGTAAATATTCTAGATACGATACTCATACCTCAGTCCAAGCATGAAATCTACAGAAAAGATTTATTTTTTAAAAATCCCACACTCAGGGCAGAGGCATACCAGAGTCTTATGACAGTCAGGTGCAAGAAACCCCAGAAATCTCCACGGTTTCCCCACATCTACCGCAGGGCTTAACTATGGGATTTGGATCAGAAGAGGGGAAAGAAAAAAGGAAAGAGATTTTGATTTTTGCAGTTCTTAAGCCAGAGAAAGAAGTCTTCCAGTGCCTAACCTTTTACAGCCCCTCACCGGAGGGGGGCCTAAGAAAGGTACTACCAGCAGCAGCAGCAGCCTCCACTCCTCTGGCCGTGGAGGGGGAGGGGCTGGGTCACTCTGGGCTAAACGGCCCCGGGAGGACTTGGGGACTGCTGGAGAAAAGTAACCTGGTTCGTAAAGGTACAATGGAGTTAGCGTGTTGAAAAGGAGCCGGTGGGATCTAAACGTTTATCAAGTCTCCGCATCCAGGCCTTTGAATTATTTATTGAGCGGCGAGTGTGTGTTTTTGTGTGCTGGTCCCGCGCCCCCTGAGCAGGCAGGATGGTGATTCCTGCTGTTTGATATTGCCTCCCCTCCAGTGGCTAAACAGGGGCTATGAAAGAGTTCACGGCTGCAGTCAGCTGCTAAAGTCCTATTAACCGTGAAAGAGCCCCCTATTCAGCGCCGGCTAAGTAAACCCTCTGTGGGGTGTCTGGGCACCATTCACGCTTGAAAGCAACACTTAATAATCTGACAACAAACCAAACTGCTTCAATTTAATCCATCTTTCACTTGAGATGTATTCAATGTAAACATGTGCCTTCACTAATTGCCTGAACTGGAGTCTGGCCTCCAGTGTACACTGGATATGGATATGGTCTTTTCGCCCACTGGATTACAGAGTACTAAACAAAATCAATCATTAAATAACTGTTCATTCTCAGGGTCTGTCTGCAGAACCACACTCTCCTTCCGCTCACATAACAACACATCTTCGATACATTAGTTCCTAGGGGCTTGATAAATGTACTTTATTTTAATATAAGATGAGAAGACATATCAGATGACATCTACATTTGTATTAGTAAAGTTAATGAGCCCATATAGTTACTTCAATAAACACCAAAAAGACCCTAGTGACATTAAAGGCTTTTTTAAACAAACCCTGTGGTAGTATTTTCACAATACACAACCCGTTACTACTTTTTTGGAGCTGGAATGGTCAAAAAATCCAGCACAGTTACAGTTCAAAATACTTTCAAACATCATTTCTATTCCAGCATTACTTATAATTACCATGCAATACTGGGTTTGGCTTATGAGTACTTTCAGTTCAACCAGCATTCATTTTTGTTTTGTTTGTTTTCCACACAAACCACACTTAATGCTGACATAAAAATTTTCAAACAGCCTAGGTAGGTGCCAAGACTTTTGCACGAGAATGCATATTGTGGTACTAACAGATTGGCAACAAATCATGGACATACATCATGAACATGGCTCTATTTTGTCTATCTGCCTCGCCCTTCACAGCACATTGAGTCATGTTCTCAGTGAGAGGGAAGAATGACAGAGGCGCTGTGTTGGACACTGGTGTTTATAAGGTCACATAATCTCCTGTCCAGGTTTTGAGTGTTGAACAATGTTGCACAGCAGGGTGCTGGAAAAGACACGATGCAGAGAGTGTGCGCAGCAGAGGAAGCTTTTCTGTAGCTATTGGCTCGGCTCATTAGTGGTGTCAGTATCAGATGTAAATGACCATTTAACCCCTTTACTTGGAAGGAACTGTGAGGGGATCTAGACTTCCATTCTCATAACCACATAAAGTTATGGAACGATTGATGGCATTTAATGACTAAACACTAAATATACAGATTAAGAATTAAGACAAACTTTCTAAAGACTTTCTGCTTCTTACCTCACCAGACAGTCTCTGAGTGTCTCATTTAAAAGGGAATATGAGGGTCACCCTGAATGGCCCTCTCCACATGTGTGTTTGTGTGGGGTGGGGGGTGTTGTTATATTCTGAGTCTCTGCAGTGGTAGTAGGTGTGATAGTGTGGGTCTAGAAGGCTATGAGGCTGCTCCTGGGCCTGTCCCTGTTAATGTAGCGCCCCTGGACAAGCCTGAGGCTTTGTGACTCAAACAGCATGCTTGCCTGCCTGTCATTTTACCTCCCTGTCTGTCTCTACCAATGTCTGTCTTTCCGAACGCCTGCCCCGTTCGTCTCCTTCCTCTTCTCTTCCAAACCCTTCTGCCTCAATTTCTGTGCAAGCCTCAAGCCTCTAGCGACCTGTCTGCTCTGTCTGTGTCAGTGTATAAGCCAGAAAGTGCACACCTGCCAAAAAATTAGCCAAGGCCGCTAAAGCAGGCTTCTTCAGCGTGACGATGCTAACATTTTACCCCTCGTGCTCCTCCACAACTCGTGTAGAGCAGATGAGCAAACAAACCCATGGCAGCCAACAGTATTAGTGAGATGTGCTTCAGTTTTTTGTTCTCTGTTAGGGGATTTAGGGTATTGGAAGGAGAAGTTGAAGAAATCGCGAAGCAAGTCATGCCACACAGAATGATTTTCTTTTTAACTATGATCTAAACAGAAGAGGGATTTGCCCAGTTTGGCATCGAATGGATTCGCCATTGGAGATTTGCCTCGTTTATCTTCTTGGAGGGCTTATTTCATGGTGTCGCGTTCTCGCTGCTTCTGTCGGAGTGCTGGGCTGTGGAACCGGTAGTCCTGCTAGGCTGCTGCTATGAAAGCTGTCTTCAGTTCAGAGGATCTGCGAGACTAACCCTCCAACCCCTGGGACAGTTCTCCATATCATTGTGTTGAAGCAAGGAAAACACAACCTCTCAAAGAAAGACCGCTGTGACAAACATTTGTCTCCGTTCTGAATCCTCCAAACCTCATTTTAATAACACTTGTCCTGGCTCTATATTTTTTTAGGGCCCTATATTTTCTAAGGCCCAAAGGACGATGAGATGATAAAGCTAGCGAATACTTCCACAGTTGGGAGGAAGTGAGTTTGTGTGGCCAACTTCCAAATTTAGACTCCAAATTCGAAAATCACTCATGTGTAGAGATAAGCCCTGAATTGCAGTGCACGTAACCCTCAAATGTTGCAGCTGACTAATGCATGTTATTATCTTTAGAGATGCACAATTGGAATCATATCAGCAGATATTCACTTTAAATACAGATATTCGCTTTATATGTTTCATTCTCTTTAATGAAATCTCCCTCACCAGGCTTTTAGTGAGCCGCTGCATAAACGAAACTCAGCATCACCTCACATTTGCCTCTAACGTTTTATATTAATTGTATTTTTTAAACAATACCACATTTGTGTTTGTCGGAATAGATGTTTCATTGTTATTTACATTTTAGTTTGATGCAAAGCTGTTGTGTCTTGTTTTTTGAATTCCTTCACAGTGAAAAAGTCAGAGTCATACCTGTTGTGACTGAGTGTAAAGTGAAAGTAGTGTAATTTGTTATGTAGCTTATTACAGGTAATTATGTAATTATATCTTAATGGTGTTGCAAACCCACAGTGATGACTCTACTCTAAAGGTAGGGGTGTTAAAATATCTCTCTTAAAACAAAACCAATGTGTGGAATGTCATGTATTAATTAGGATGGGTGTTTCTAATTCCCAGTTCATAGACGAGCCTTCCCCAGTGGCCAAAACATTTTAGTCTATCTGGCAATGATACAATGTCATTAAAAAACAATGTATTTACTAATTCATGATTGTCCTTTATCGAAGGGAATCAAGCACCAGCGTAAATCTTTGACAGGTGCTTCGTTTGGAACCTGGCTTCCATGTAACGTAACTCTAAAGCAAGATTTGTATTGTTTTTTGACAGGCAATGCGTAGATGCCTAGTGCTTCATTAAAAGTACTGGCCAGTCCTTTGAAGCTTCACTGTCAACATCATGTATGCAGCCTGCCAGCTATACAGGCTTAGTTGGCTTTAATGGCAGCAACATCAGGCTTTGGGAAGCGGTGTGTCCTGTTTTCCAGCAAAGGCCCTCCTTCTGATAACAAGTTTAGCCCCTAAAAGGCTCAACTGCTCTAATTTTAAAAGTGTTCTTAACCTCACTTAACTTTGCCCATGCCACTAGAGACTCTCTCATTTCTTACAAATACACCTCTCCCTCTCTCTCTCTCTCTCTCTCTCTCTCTCTCTCTCTCTCTCTCTCTCCCTCTCTCCCTCTCTCTCTCTCTCTCTCTC
>JBBPCW010000006.1:18238163-18254515 GCA_037974425.1 Phenacogrammus interruptus
GAGGGGGGGAGGGAGGGAGGGAAAGAGAAAGAGAGAGAGAGAGAGAGAGAGAAAGAAAGAGAGAGAGAGAGAGAGAGAGAGACAAAGCACATTGGAGGGGCCTCACTTAAGAGGAGCTTGGATTAGTCCATTTGTGGCTATTCACCTCCTCTTACCTCTCTCTGTTGGTACAATCCGGCCGGGGACTTTGTAGCGGGACAGAATGAAAAGTTGAGACAAAAGTTGGAGCTGAGTGAGAGGGGGAGAGAGACGCTGAGTACGTGCCATGGACAAAAACAAGACTTTATAATAGAGGTGACATTTTTAAAAAGATTAGATTAAATATTCCAGAAGTGTGCTGGTGAAAAGGACTCGTGTTCAGGACTCTGCAGAGACATGAGGGTCGTCCTGGCCGTGCTGCTGCTGTGGGCATCCTCCATCGAGTGCCAGCAAAGAGGTGAGCTGGAAATAATTCTTCCTCTTTTGACTCTGCACTTTCTCTCAAAGCCGGCTGTGGAACAGTCGGTGTGATTTTTCAATGTAATTCCTAAAGCTTGAGGTAAATGTACGTGCGTGGTAAAAAATAAATAAATAAATAAAACACAGGTCCACATAACAGGTCACAGAGTTCAACTGTCCTAAGTGGACACAAATGAATGAAAAGTGTAGAAAAAAGAAAGCGGGCATAATTATCTTTTTGTGTGAAACACCAGCTTCCCGTTATAATTGACTGCTCCTCCATAAAAACTGCCTTTCTCCCTCTCAGTAAATCTCAACGTGCTAGCAGGCAGTTCTGGCTCTTAAAAGCAGCCCCTGGAAACTTAGGGGAGAGAAATTCCTGCACCCCTCTGAATGCGAGACTATAGAGCAGCATGGAGACGTGTAGAGGTGTCCTCATCTCTCCAGGACACAAGGCCGATTTCATGGCCTGGATAAATGCCTGGTTTCCTTTGTTTAAAAAATAACTTGCGAAAACCAAAAGTGTTCTGCTTTTGTAGTTGATGGTCTGTCTGGTGGTTTGGGCATCCCTGCAATTGGAAGGCTGTGGGTTTGAATCCCAGTATTGCCATTGGCACCACTCAGGTACGCTTGAACAAGGGACCGTCTCCACACTCTTCTCAGGCGACCGTCCCCACGCTTCCCAGGCGCTGTTCCTGGCTGCCCACTGCTTCACCTGGTGAAGGGGTTAAATGCAAAGAAGAGCTTTGTGCTGTTCACACTGTGCTGTGGTGGGTTCACGTAGACTTTAGACTTTTAGATTTTACTTAACTGGCTTTTTTTTGCACAAAAATGTCTGTTTAGCTGTTCCTTCACCTCAGCAGTGTAGTTACCATTAAGCTCTATCATGCATTCCAATACCTCTGGACAACATGAACTGTGTTGCCTGCTTCACTGTCTCCCAACAAAGAGCTTGGACCCCTGAGACCCAGCAACAAATGATTGGAAGTTAACACACTCGGCCTGAGACCATCAGCAGTGTCACATTAGCAATGTTTCTCAGCAGCTAATGTAGTTATTGTATATATGGACTGCTACTGAGGTCAACAGCACTAACAGGATTGCAGCCTCTCTGAGAGAGAGAGAGAGAAAGAGAGAGAGAGAGAGAGAGAGAGAGAGAGAGAGAGAGAGAGAGAGAGAGAGAGAATCTCAACTGAATACCAGCTATCAGGTCTGATCAGCGAGAGTGCCTGGTAACAGTCGAGTGCTTTGAAGTGAATACTGTTATCATAGACGCCACTTTCATCTAGAGCTGCTCAAAGCCATCGTATTCCTAATGGATTATTGGGTATATATTCCATATTTGATCCCAAAGTCACCAAAGGCATTGTGACTACTCTGCCTGGTCTACTGTAGTTTTTTTCTCACCAGTGTGGTCTGTTTCACATTTGGGTCCAGACACTTTCTTTCAGATGAGTAAGAGGCCCATTTCTGAGTGGTTTCTTGTGTCTAGCCTTGCAGGTTTTGACTGAAAGAAATCCCATTAAGGTTGATTCACATGTGGGCCTGAATGGCCTGATGGTGTTATCAGGACTGTGCTTTATCTTTAGTGATCATTTTCACACTGTCTCACACTAATTGAATCGCATTCTCCAGGACTGGGGTCTCTTTACGACTGAT
This sequence comes from Phenacogrammus interruptus, assembly GCA_037974425.1. Classification (NCBI taxonomy): domain Eukaryota; kingdom Metazoa; phylum Chordata; class Actinopteri; order Characiformes; family Alestidae; genus Phenacogrammus; species Phenacogrammus interruptus. Next base: position 18,240,261 of record JBBPCW010000006.1, read on the forward strand.
TACGTCTAGACTTAGTTTGGTTCACATTAAAATATCTTAATATCACCTTAATATAGCACTAAATAATCTACATTCAAGTTTTTCTGTTTTCTGTCTGTTGTCTATTTCATGCTTTTAAATATAAAGTTTTTCATGACCACTCTTAAAACTAGAACATTTTTCTTAAAGGCTCATTCATTTTAGTAAAAAAAAAGTTGTTCTGAAAGTGTGAAGTGGATTAAGTCACTTAGGTAACACTTTTGCAACTTTGTCTTGTTCCATGTTGCCTTTTTGTCTCTAGCTTTTCAGCCTAGTTTCTTTAGCTTGCAGTTTTGACTTACTGATCAGAGATCTTATCAGGTATTGAGCTGCTGAAAAGCACTTTTATGTTTGCAGACAAGTGGCATTCCAAAGATGACTGAAAGCTCAACAGAACGAGCTGCTGTAATCCTGGGCCACTGTGATGAGTTAACCTTTGTGAGTCGCTTTGGTCCGGAGCAGTCAATCACTGGGATGCTGTTGTCCAAACATTGTGGCACACTAAGGCCTGACCCCAGTTTTCTCACACTAGAACACTCGCCTCTATAGGCTGCAGAGTGGGAAGGGGGTGAGGGAGCTGTAGACCCATCTCTGTAACGTGCTCTGACTTTAGGTTTCCCTTTAGTCCTTTTTCCATTGCTGCTTATTCCTATGTTCTTGTAAGCAATTGATGATAGCTTGTTCTTTTGTAGTGCATCTTAGGATCTCATGATATCACTTAGCCATAGTTAGGGGTGAAATAGTAATTATTTTTACATCAAAGTGCATTTTTTGATGGCAGGAGCTGCAGATTTTGTTGTAAACTACATTGTCAGCATTGTTGTCTTCACAAGTCCTAAGTTTGCAGGTTTAATCTAATGTTGCTGGGGTTATAAGTTAGACAGTGACAACACAGCCTCTACTAACGTGCCCTCTGGCACTCTGTGTTAATTGTTAACATTTAAGCCTTTGCTGGTGTTATTGGCCACAAAACAGGCCAGACTTTAATATATAAAAAAATCACAATTTAAATCAAATTAACAGAAAAACACAACTTTTCTCAAATTGACCAACCTTTTTAAAATGGGTAGATTGGAACCAGGTGTTGCTAAAGTAAGCAAATGTTCAAAGCATTTGGGAAAGGTGGTTACTTGGTTAGATTGAAAGATTCCACATTTTCTAAATATTAATGTGTATGTTAAAAAAGGGTAATATATATAATATTTTAGCATTTGACCGTGTCATAGTTCTACACACAGGGAAATACTGCTCCCTGAATATTGTGGTGCAACCCTAATAAAATATGAAGTTCTGAAATTCATCTATTTGCAGATTGCAAGTCTTTGATGACTTTGCTAACAGGATTTGCAAGAACTGGATATTTAGGGGAGAATGAAAAGATACTGGTCAGCCCCCAGACTGTCTGCCTATGACATGCAAATCAGGACAGCCCAGATGTGTTGTTGCATTCAGCCAGCCAGGGCCTCTTCATATGTGGGTCTTTTGAAGTCTGGTCCGCTCTACAGCAGTGCTTTCAGAGTCTGGTTATGTTGCTGAGTAAGCTCTTTGGTGTCTGAGAGAGTTCTGTAGCCCCCTAAGCAAAGTGAACTGTGTGCGACAGATCTTGCCTATAATTGTTTTTAACAGAGTTGAATGTCTTTGGCTTTGACTAAGCAGGTAGCTGGTGTTCTGCCCATGCACCAGTTACTTCAGAGGATGGATAGAAAAGCTGCTGCTGTTTTGTAGCCGTTCGCCACTTCCTTAAGCTTTGTGGTATTCGGTTCCCTTATGTTGTTTAGAACAATGTGGCCAGCGTGTGCTAAAATCCCGCTTTAAATGCACATGACTTGCTGGACAGAAGCCGTGCCAGTGTGCGAGTCCCCTCTTATTTAAGCCTGTTGTCTTTGCTGGCGGTAATGAGTGGTCACGACTAGAAAGGGATGGGGGTTATCTCCAGACACCAAAAAGACTCATTCACATGAATAGATGGCTACCATTGTCAATTGCCCAGGACTTAGTCATTTGGGCCATCAATGGCTGCATGCAAACGCGTGGGCGGATGCTGGGGGTCACTCTTCAAAGACGGACCCTGCGGAGAGAAGGAGGAGGGGAAGGGAAGAGAATTAGAAAGCAGAGGGTCTGTGCTGACTGATGCTGGGAGTAGTCTGGTTCCAATTATAATGGCTGAATTTCTGGATTTAACACTCATACATCAAAAGGTTTGAACGTTTTGATGATCAGGACTTATTTTCTCTAGAAAGCATTGTTTAGTATCTAAATTTGTCAGTAGTGGGTGAATGGTGTACAGAAATATGCGCAATTGTTTTTTTTTAAATATTTTTTTTTACTCATAATCTTCCTTAGGGCCCAAACTGTCCACGCTTTTCCTCCATCCCTGTGTGTTGAAGCAAAAATCTAGACCAGCTGGGGAATCTGAGGATCAGTTTTAGATCCGCTGCTCTGCACTTTCTAGATGCTTGCCTGTTAGGGATTTATCTTGCAAGCTAAAAATGCTTCCTCTTCTCTTGTGACAGGTCTGTTTCCTGCAATTCTAAACCTGGCCAGCAATGCAGAAATCTCCACCAACGCCACATGTGGAGAAATTCTTCCTGAGATGTACTGCAAGCTAGTGGAGCACGTTCCTGGAAGACCAACCCGAAACCCTCAGTGCCGGGTGTGCGATGCTAATAGTTCTATCCCCAAAGGTACAAACTCCTACACTCTCTCTGATCTGACATATTTAGTTTCTACTACCGGCACCTGCATTTCTGAATGTGTGATTGATACCTTGCCGGCAGAGCTATTGAGACATTAGTTGATGTCTCTTACTAGAGTAAGTCATGACCTGATTTATGACGTGTCGCAATCTTTCCACTTAAACAGCAGAATAGTTCTGACATTTTTTGTAGACTGATGGATTGCGCTACTTTGAAAGCACTAATGACTGACTTTTCAAGGTATTTGTTATGTTTTCATTATAGTAAAGCATGTTTCTGTTTAACAGAGAGACATCCTATCACCAAAGCTATTGATGGCACCAATCAGTGGTGGCAGAGTCCCAGCATCAAGAACGGACGTCAGTTCCACTGGGTCACCATCACACTGGATCTACGACAGGTAGTGTTAAAACCAGCCACATCAGCATATCTGCCTAAACATTACAAAGATTCACAAAATATTTGGGATTTGGCAAGCATGACAACAGCCCTAAAGCACATCTGAAGATACACATATGCACTAAGAGCATTCCTCCTGGTTCCTCTCAGTGATCAGGCCTGTAGAAGTGAATATTTTATTCCTTGTGATCAGCGCTACCTAAGATCCAAGTCTGCTTTGGCAGTTCCTTTCGTAAAGCTGTAAATCTCACTAGGCTGCTACAGTCGTCCCGATCCCACAGCGTCTTCACCTTCTCTTACATGTCAGCCTCTAACAGCCTGTCAGCATCTACTGTCCTGGAGCGGCTCTGCTGAAATCAGACCCCGGAGCAGGAAATACACAACGGTCCATTTCCTCCCGATCATCATAAACGACCGACTTTCAGCAGCTGCACCAGACCCATTAGCCTACCTTACGGCCATGAGCACACCTGCTACTGCAGCTCTGTAGATTTACAGCCACGCAGCGGATCCATTAGCTGTCCTCGTAATGCTGTCTGCATGTGCTCACGTGAGATTGAGGACACTATTTCAGATCTTCTCTCAGTCCGTCCAGGTTTCTGTACAGCAGGGTTTGAGCAGAGGCCGGGGATGTGTAGGATATAAAGCTAGACACTACAAGTTGAGTCACATCCTTTGGTATTTTAATACTTCATCTGATACTACAATCAAAGCATGTGTTCAAGGCCAAGAGGCTCCAGGCTTGCCAAAGTCGCAAACTGCCTTCAGAGATAACTGTTCGGTCCTGTTCTCTCTGTCAAAATCATTTTCTCTATTTTATCATTTGGAGGCCTTTTGTTCCTGCAGACACATATTCGTGTTATTATGCCATTGTCAGAATTGGCATCTGCAGTTATTCACTATAATTTAACACATATTGTGCCATCATCAATTCAGTATCGCTTAATAGAGCCAAGACAAACCTTAATCTCAACAGAGATTTATCTCAGCTGTGATGAATTCTCAATTGATTAATATTGCAAACGTTCTCTGTCTTCAAATGTTGATTGATTTACACAGACAGCTCAGCAGGCCAATGTTTCTAGGCAGTACTGACATTCACAACTGGATAATTGTAGCACACTGGTCAGTGAACATGACAGTGAGCTCCAGATATGTCTGGTTTATATCAGAAATGACTATGACGCCATGTGTGTGCTTGAATACGATCTTAACGACGATTTGTTCCGGGGATCCTCATGTTTTTTGGGCAAAATGAAGCTCTGTCCACACGGCATCTTTATCATGTCTGTTAATAGCCAAGAAGATGATTTTGCCTGCAAGGAAACTCCTGCTTAGATTGTAATATTGAAGCATTTCCTGCGTCACTCATGTAGGTCAAATGTTGGTAATTATTAATATGTGGTTACCCCCCAGATTGCTACGTACTTTGCAATCTTCTTTGACTTGTATGAAAAGAGGACAAAATCCTTTTTGTAAAAACATTTTAATGCTTCAGAATGTTGGTCAATATTGGTCACGGAAAAGGTGTAGGCAATGGAAACAGAAATTGTTGGTAATATGTTATGAATATATGAATTTATGAAAATGTACAAAAGTGCTCAAGCAGCACTATGTATCAGAGAAGCGTTATCTCTTGACTGGGCAAACTTTGTGACCTGTGAAAATGTTTTAAACATTTTGATAAACTACAATATGGCCGCTGTATCAATTAGGAGGACTTTATAACCTGAGCCTAAAACGTCCCAAGCACCAGACCAGTGAATCTGATGTTTAAGGCAAACAAATCAACAGTCAATACCCATAATAATATCTTCCAGCAGTGGCACATCCAGACTCAGCGAATGCTTGGGTATACACTTGAATATCACACTACATTATTTGCTTTATATATTTGCTTTACATATTTTATGCTTATATTCCGTTGCACTGTACAATCCCGTGGCTTGCAATGACAAAGATATTCTATTCGAAACACATTTTGCGTATTACCATGCCGTTTAGTGTCTTAATCTGTTTTGATAGATCAAACCTTACTTCCACTTTTCGACTCCTGATTTCTATTGGGTGCTGATTTTGAATGCTTTTGTTTGTCAGAGGAGTAGTAAAAAATCATTTGTTGATTAAATCAAATATGGAGAAAAATCTGCTCGACTCAGTGAATCCAATGCTACCAAATTTTATATCTGGCATACGACTGAAAAACTGTGTGAATTAACCTCCAGATTTGACCCACTGGTGCCTCTATAGTGCTCAAGATGAAACTAAATCTGTGTGAGAATTTTTTTAGCGTTCAGGTCTAGGAGCTGCCATAGATGTCCTGATGTGCTTCACTCCCAGTAACACTTTTCAAAATAAAACAACATTACAGGAAGCCATCTATAGGAAGAACTAGGGAATGTATAATTACAGTTAAATGCTGTAAGTACAACCTACATTTCTTTGGTTGCCACTCTTGGCTTTGGTAAATGCAGGTTAGTGTGAAAGTCAGTGGAGATTTATTTTCACAGTTAATAAGTTATTTTCACTGGTAATGAGATCACGGGGGGAGTTATCCTATTTTAATTATATATTGCTAAGCTTGTTATGACAAAATGCATTCCGGCCAGTGCTAGGTACAAGGGTTCATGTAAAGCCATGACTTATATACTAAGCTGCTCTCTCTGATTCCAGTTGAGTTTGATATAAGCTTGAAATGATCTGTATCGGTATGTGTGCATGCAGGAGCATACAGCTGTACATATGGTATACTCTGGCCTCCTAATCTGAACTTACAGATAGAATAACACTGGTCACAATGAACAGTTATCCATTTGTCAAATCGGTCATATCCATTACTTTGCTGAGTTATGTTTCTGCTTCTAATCAGGCTGTAGATCTGCTGGAAAATGTTACACTTTCCTGAATTATTAGCATTTTTATGGTTGTTTTATTATTCTTTTGCAGCATGGTGTGTGTGTGGCACAAAGAAAGTACTCGACTTTCTCTAGATTCAGCACTACTTCTGGAATGCTGAGCTGCTGTAAATGTTCTTAACACAGCTGCTAAAATGACCTGGTAGTATGAATTAAACAGGCTTATCTTCAGTTACCTTATATGAGAATGCCTACCTGTTACTTTTATTCACTTTGCAAAGGATTACTTTATTCAGAACAGTTTCATGCTATAAAGGATTGTAGTAATAGAAAGTATGGTGGCTCTGACTATATACATTTTTTTCACGCGTGAACTGAAATGAAAAAGTGACCAGTACTGGTTGTATATGCCCACCTACATGTTCTTTTTTGTACTTCACCTGAAACAGGCTATCATATGCTCTGCATCATCTGAAGTTAGATACAACTTATAGCCACAAAACTGCAGATGTGCTAGCTAAGGTTTGGAATCGCAATTCCGGAGCTGGAATTTAAGGCCGAGTCCGACCACATAAAAAGAGATGCGTTTAGCCACAGGCATTTCGCTAATCTGGGGTAAAGATGAGTCAGGCTTTTGTCTGAGTTGCGGAGAGCGGGGGAAGGGTGTGCAGAGGGGGATGGACACAATACAGGCCAGGACAAAGCAACCAAGCGTCACCGAGGCCAAACCAAGACCCTGGGGCCTGGGGGGGGGGGGCATGCTTAGGGGATTTGGAGAAGCTACATGAGAAACCAAATATAGTAGCACCTGGAGTGAGTGAATGGTTAATTATTCAGTTAACTTGATGCAAAGTTTAATTCTGGGCACGTTTGGTTTAAAATGCTGCTGTTGTATCAATTTGTGAATGTGTGCAATAAACATAAGTACCTAGATGGCCCTTTTGTTTTTAAATCTTAGGATTTTACTGCCTTGGGCCTTTTCTTTAAGTGATGCCATTTGTTCTTGTATTTCTTGCAGCGTTTCTAAGTTTTAGAAGCAGCTTTTGACATTTACCAAATTGTTCCATGTCTCTGCATTCAGCCTAGGTGTTTGTTGTCACCTTCAGAAGACGTGTTAACGAACAACATTTACTGCGCTCTAGACCAGCGTCGTTTTAGTGAATGCAGGGAACAGGTTGTTGGTGTGTGTCTGTGAGGGCCAACACAGCTGGCCTGATCTCTCTGTAGGTGTTTGGACAGCGGAGCTTGTGTGTTTGCAGTGGACTGTAACATGGGGGGCCTAACAGGATGAGAGACCCCCCGGATGGCTTCCTCTCCTGTTTGTTTGGCCTGGTGCTGTTAATTGGATCAAGTGCTTGGCACCCCCAATTCAGGGATTCTATGGCAGGCAACAGATGAGCCAGCTAATTTGTCACACCTTTCCCTGATTGAGAACTGTTTGCTTTGGCTTTTCTGAGCATGGTGTCTTAATAGGCATCTGGTGCTAAAAGCTTACCATTCTTTCTTAGTTCTGTGATATTGCACCGTTTATTCTTCTACCTTGGAATACAACCAAGCACCCTTGAACGCGTTCTTCATTAGAGACAAAATGTTTTATTGCTCAAGGTTGAGTGTGACTTGATCAGAGGAGGTGCCGCTGTGAAATATACAGTCAGAGAAACAAAGCCCCTATTCAGACATGGCCTTAATCTGCGGGATATAGTTTGCTTGAACATTTCTTATTCTTTTTTTTTATTGTTCTGTTTTTTTTCCTTTACACTTTTTTAAAAGGTCAAGTTGTAACCTGTGTATAAATGAAATGTTCAGTTTTTTCAAAACGTTACCCGTTTATTTGGTTTCTGATTGCTGTAGCTGGTACCCATGGCAACCGCACTCTTGATATGTCAGTAAACCAACATATGATTACCATATGCATATCAAAGCCAATAAACGTTTCAGAGGTTGTTGGTTTGGGAAATGTACTGAAACAGCACCCTTTAATAAAACATCACCCACTCCTTTGATTTCCGCTCCGTGAGAATCTTCAGACGTCTTGTCACGACAGGGGTCTGGGAGGCTTGCGGCTTCAGATCAAATGTGAAGATAAGTGGGCATTTTAACACGCCTACTTTCCTACACATCTATCTCAAGGAAGTCCCTCCGAATACTCGGCTCCATCCACACAAGCCAGTATTGACTCGGCTGAGGATGTTAACATGTTTGTTTGTGTCGTCACCTTGACATTGCTAAGCTGCCAGCAAACATGGGGCTTCAGGACCACCAGGGTATCAAAGCAGAGGGCAAATGGAGGCAAGGATTAACCACAATCAGGATGCAGACCGGATGGAAAGCCTACTGTGAACTTTGAAGCCTGTGTTTTCCACTTTAAATAATTAGGCCATAGTGTCGGGCCTGGACAGCTCCTTGTCGGTGCATTCCTGAGGTCAGCATGGAGGCATGGATTCCCCCAGACTTTGGTGAAGGGAAACTCCCCGTAAAATTGTGCATTTTTATACATTTCATACTCTTCAGTGCACAGTATTTAACTGAACAGGACAAATTAGGATCCCTTTGCTCTGAAATATGCATTTGATGAGCATTCTTTAGGTACTGGTAATACCACAATATGACCATAAAAGAATGTAAAGAAATTCTGTGAGATCATTTATCATTATAATGATATCCCGTTGCCCATATTGTGTAGTCCCTGGTGGTTGGCTGTAGGGCATCAGTGAATTATGGCTTTTGAAACTTTTGAAGGTCAAATGCAAATGTAATTAATTATGCCAACCTAGTTACATTTTTATCTAAAGGTAAAGGTTTGAACACTGCTGGTCAAATTACATGTTTTGTTGGTTTTCTGAAAGCAAGGATAAGATTTCCTTTACTTTTTTACCTGAATATGCCATTTTACTGCACACTTTAGTCCACAGTCCACTTACTAGAACAATATAATATAATATGTGCTATAACTTTGACACAGGTCATATCTCAAATGTTACATTTGACACAAAAAAAGTGAAACATTTCAGTTGTGCATCAACACATCATGTCATCACATTGCAAATATGTGATAATGTGTGTTGTGAGAATGTGATGATGCTTCATGGAAAATGTGCATTCAATCAGTACTGATATATGATGCAGCTGCATTGCTCGAACATCAGTGTTTGTTAACAGCCAGCACCAATCGATAACTTGGTCCAGCACAGATATGTCATATACTAACAGCTCCTGCTTCCCAACTCTAGTCTAATGAGCAAAATATGCCACAACTGAATACAGTCATCGTTTTTCTTCACTTAATTTTTGTGCAAAATATTCTGCAATGAGTGTATCCTCCTAGTATTTGCATTAAAATTTGCAGAAGCATGTTCTTGACTGTATGTAATTACATGATTACATTTGAATAGAGAGACAACTCCTGACTTTTAAGGGTTATAGAAGCTGGAGTGAAAATGGAGTTTTTCACTTATATAGTGAGTTTTAAAAGGCCTGAGGAGAAACGAGAGGCAGATTAGGGTCTAGGCCTGGATTTCCCATCAGGGGTTTTGGGGAAGGGGGTGCCATGAAGGAGGGGTTTTGTTCAGAGAGCCTGTCAGAACCTGTTCTGTGTCTGAGGGCTTTGAGACACACACAGTGGAAAGAAAGGAGACAGATGAGAAGGGAAGACAGAGATGATTCGTCTTTGCAAGATCAGCAGCAAAACCCCCCAAAAAATACACTGCCTTGCAAGACAGGGGAAGTAAAGATAAAATATACAGGCAGACATTCAGACGTAGGAAAGTTCTTTACAAAGAGGGAGGTAAAGAACCCTTTTGCAGCTCACTAATGTGTTGTCCGGATAGCCAGCACAGTCACAGCAAAACGGCAAACACAGTCCGCGCTATAAGAATGGACATGGCAAAATGATTTATTTTTAATACATACGCATGCATCTCAATGTCTATAATGCTCTGTATAATTCCTTATAATCTCTACATAGAGCAGTCGCTGCTTTGTAAGGTAGCGTGGCCAAGCAGTCTAGGACTCCAGTGGATTAGAATCCCATGGAATCGCATTGGGGCAGTTGGTGGTTAGGGAGTTTGCCCTGCGACCAGAAGGTCGTGGGTTTGAATCCCTGGACTTCCAGTGGCATCACTGAGGTAATCTGGAGCAAGGTACCGCCCCCACTCTGCTCCCCGGGCGATGCATCGCTGGCTGCCCACTGCTTCATGTGGTAAATGGGTTAAATACAGAGAAAGAATGTCATGTTGTTCACTCTGTGTGCTCTGGTGTGTTCACACAAGACTGTAAGGGGCCACTTTACCTTAACTTAGTGATAACTGAAATGACAACATATGTAGGCTAGTGACTGAAGTGTGCTTCTGCTCTCCCTCTAACAGGTCTTCCAAGTAGCTTACGTCATCATCAAGGCCGCTAACTCTCCACGGCCCGGAAACTGGATTCTGGAACGTTCACTGGATGGCATCAATTTCCAGCCCTGGCAGTATTATGCCATGAGTGACACAGAGTGTCTGACCCGCTACAACATCACCCCTCGCCTCGGCCCCCCCACCTACAAAAGAGACGAGGAGGTTATCTGCACCTCCTACTACTCCCGTTTGGTGCCCCTGGAACACGGAGAGGTGAGACACTCACAAAACTTATTTTAAAGAAACTCATCGCTGCTGTTCATATTGTGTCAGTGATGATGCTGGAATACTCAACTGCTGGATGCTGGAATACTCAAATCTTCAAAAGATAAACAAGACTTAAAATAAAATCCCGATATCATCTTTACTTTCTTTTACAAATGCAAAAATATGAGGCTTAAGGCTCAAATAATTATTTAATACTGTACCAGTGGTGACTTGAGGTAATTTATTAGAATTTGTGAACAACTCTATCTCACCTAATAAGCCTGATGCCTATTAACCAGAATCAGATACAGTCCAAAGCAAAAGTTTTGACATTCCAGTCAAATGCCATATTTTGTAGATTTTCTAGGTATAAATAGCTACATAGCTTCTACATATAACACTTGTCTACATACTTTAATATAAACTCAGTTTATGTTGAACTGAATAGATTTGGAAGCAACACAGGAATTGTGTCTATATTTAAGTTTGTTCTTTGTGAAGGGAAAATAATTATTTTCACTTTGAAAATCCCTTGCCTAGGGGTGTTTAAACTTTTGCATAGGTTTGTATGTAACTGAATTGCTGAATTTAGGCTTTCTGGTACCAGACGGGATGAAGACGTGTGCTTGAGCTGCAGTGTTGTGGAAATCCTAGTGGTAGACGGTTCTAATTGTGGTGAATGTGATTTTTGTGAATGGGAAAGAGCTGTGTTGGGGGGATTCAAGGGGATCCATGCAGTGAGTGCTAGTCTGGCAGTAGTCCAGTCTAGAGGATCGGACCCGAGAATGGAACAATGAACAATGGTTTCTCAGTGTGTCCAGTCCAGTTCTAAACCCACTGAGCAACTGAAACAAGAACTGCTCCACTGACTCTAATATAACGTTTACTAGCTCAGAGGTCCTCAACCGCCGGGTCGCAGACCGGTATCAGTCCATCAGTCATCTGGTACTGGGCCGCTCAGAAAGACAGAATAAAAATATTTTATTGATTAAGATCTTTTATTTTGGAAAAAAAAAACACTCATCTTGTGATACAGTACGTCCAAAAAATTAGCCCACAAACGAGCAGAACTGAGTAAAAAACAAACGCATTTTGTTTTCTGTTTTATCTGTACCGGTAAAATATTATTTTACATGAAACTGGTCCATGGCACAAAAAAGGTTGCCGCTGGTGGCTCTGTGTGTGTGTGTGTGTGTGTGTGTGTGTGTGTGTGTGTGTGTGTGTGTGTGTGTGTGTGTGTGTGTGTTAAGACTATAAACTGTATCATTTATATAGTATGATATAAATTATGAACTGGATATGAAAGTATCTGTTTTAGGTATGCAGATCTAATATGTTCAGGATTAATAACATCTTTATGTCAATAGCTATGATAGTCTTTCCAGATTTTCAGCTCAGATCAAAACTGCTCAAATATTTTCATGCAGTTTTCAGTAAAGTGGATTATTTCACGATCCTCTTACTGTGTAGTTATTTGTGAATTGTTTAGATTATGGACAAGATGTGTGTCGACCGTCTTATGAGCTGAAATGATTTGCTAACATCTTAAGGCTCATGCAGGTCTGAACTCAGCAGCAACTGGTAAATGTAAATGTTACAGCTCTGGTTCTCCCTCTTCATAGATTCACACATCTCTGATAAACGGCCGGCCGGGTGCTGATGATCTGACTCCTGAGCTGCTGGAGTTCACCTCCGCCCGATTTATCCGCCTACGCCTGCAACGCATCCGCACACTCAATGCTGACCTCATGACCCTCAGCTACCGCGACCCCAAAGACGTGGACCCCATCGTCACCCGCCGGGTATGTTGCACCTTTCCCTTTTCAGTGACCGAGAAACAGCTGTGGCACTGCTGACTTCTTACAGGAGTCAAACTAAACTTTTACATTAATACTGTTTACTGTTATTCAAGCTTATGGACAAAACTGACATTTATAAATATTTTTGATATTGATAGTGCATTGTACATTAATATTGTTTAAGAGATTGTTGTTTGTGTACTTACTGGGGCTGGGCATGTTAACGTATTATTATCGCGTTAATGCAATATTTAATTCATTGCGACAATATTGTGGCGTTAAAGCAGGTTTTTTAAAAATCTTTTTAGCTTGTTGCATTTTTGTGCTCGTGGGTTTTGTCGCCGGGCTCAATGCGTTCCATTCATTTTGTCCATATAATATGACCCCTGCGAAAACCAGCTGAAAACTAAAGCGCTGCATGTACAAAAGTATTGGGACGCCTGACCATTACACCAAAAGGGACTTTAATGACACTGCATTCAGATACATAGACTTACATATGGAGTTTGTCCACCTTTACAGCTACTATAGTGGTTCTGGTCCCCATGCTCTTTCTATAACAAACTAGATAAAAACCTGAATACTGTGGCAGGGCAAATAGCTTTGGTTTGATTGGATTACATTAATATTTAAGTTGAGATTTACAGAAATCTATGAACTGCAGCTGTGTGACTGTGTTAAAGTGAACACTGTTAAACAGCTCCTTATTAATTTAAATGTTATTGCACTTTTGTCATATTGCAGTACTTATAATAATGAAAGTGCACAATACGCTACTTTTGAATTAATTATTTACTTTTGCATATAACAATAATGTGATTAACCGCGATTAAAGATTTTACTTGTTGCCAACCTAACATAACTGCATGCTAATGTACTGCATGCTATTTATCTTTGTTTATCAGGAAAAAAACATTCATATAATCCCCTCTTTTGAGCCAGAAATCCAGGCTGAGAGTTGTTTAGCAGTGCTAGCTGTTAATTAGGCATTTTGTGTGATGAGAAAAATCTATGCTTAAGAACATCAACACACCACACGAAATAATATTTTGCCAGGGCTGGTTTTAAAGCTTTATCTCATGTTCTGGTAACAAACCAATCAGTATTACAATGATTTCTCTGTAATGTGGCTCTCCTCTCTCCCTCTCTCTTGTGTTTAGTATTACTATTCAATCAAGGACATCTCAGTGGGCGGGATGTGCATCTGCTTTGGCCACGCCCAGAGCTGCCCCTGGGACCCCGTTACCAAGGTAACGGAACACACTCTTCAGTTCTCAGCCGAGAGGTTGTGAACGCAACCTGTCAGTCAAATGAGATTACATTAAGGGTGTGAAATTCCACCGCTGTCAAGCTAATTGCTGGCACCCGTGGCAAACATATAGCTTTTAATCACATTTGGTTATTTAGCTGAATGGTGTGCATTAATTGTATTAAAATGTTGTTCAGCTCAAGCTGTTAAATGCTGTTAAGTGTTGTGTTAAATGATGCAGCAGCACTGCTGCACTGGGTGTGCTGTTTCAGGATTTGTTAGGGAAGATCATAGATCACACTTACAGATCATAGATTTGAGTAAAAGTTTTCAAAACAGTGGTTTCTTTCAGTAAAACACTAGGACCCCCGTTGTGAGGAGGAAATGATCCAATCCGGATTGTGTTAAACAAACTTTGTTGCCTTCAGTTTGTACCTCATTAACAGTAAAGACTATGTTAACAAGAGGCTGAGAAAGCAAGCGGTAAACCTTGGCCTCTTCAGCAGGGTTCTTAACAAATGCACACACAGTGTTAATTGGGTGTTGGTTGAATTTGAGTCTGGGAATGTGTGTGTGTGTGTGTGTGTGTGTGTGTGTGTGTGTGTGTGTGTGTGTGTGTGTGTGTGTGTGTGTGTGTG